>PVJH01018235.1:0-45734 GCA_004026705.1 Nesogale talazaci | reverse complement strand
GCTTTGTTTCTCATGAGAACCTAGCCTAAATACAAACAACAAAGCCTAATAAAACAACCCCCCCAAATTTCACTGCCTTTTATCATTTCTGATCACAACCAGCCTATAGGATAGAATAGAACTGTTACTTTGGGTTTCTGAAACCGTGACTCTTTCTTTTTTTTGGGGGGGGAGGGAGGGGAGAGGCATCATTGCCTCTGGTGGTCGTGGGCACCACTCAGTGTTACTCCTGAGAGCCACCGCTGGATTTGAACCGCCAAGCCCGGCGGGCCTCAGTTCCGCCCTCAACCACTTGGGCCACAGAGGCTCAGCCCGAAACCATGACTCTTTAAGACTCCTTAAGAAAGCCTCATCTTTCTGCTGCACAGCAGCTGGTCATTTCCAACTGTCAACCTTGTGGTTAGCAGTCCAAAGCCTAGCCCATTTTAAAATTGGTGCTTCCTTAACCCAAGACACATGCCATTAATGTTGACTCTCCACTGAAGACATCATCCTTCACCAGTCATAGTTTTAGTATCTTTCAACCTACAGGATTAATTTTCTGACACTATATCAAACAATGTTTTGCTACCGTTGATCATGTTTTCACTGGACGTTTTAAAAATAGTCCTTCAGGTCCTCCTTCCTACTTTGTTAGAATCTGGATGTCCCACTGAAGCATGTCTATTATGAGTGTAGTGTCTGTGATGTTATTTCAAATACTGATTGCAAAGTTTCAGGCATCTTCACAACACCAGATCTTGCAGTATGATAACTAGTAGACAAGTGGTGGCCTATTGTGTTAAGGTGTGTTACTATATGCCATATATGAATAAATATATTTGCCTATGTGTTTGCTTCTGCATGGAATATATGTATACAAATGTACAAGTGTCTAGTGACTATTTACTTTTATTGAAGAAATATGCTTCGGGAATCAAAGGAAATTTATTTCTCACTGGTACCTATATTAACTTGGGTTCATTATTCTTTCAGTAAAAATGTTTTTCAAGCAATTACATACAAATGAAAGCAATTGCTTAGAGCAAGTTTGAGGTTCATTTTATGTATCAATTTGACTAAGATATCATCTCAATGACTGTGCCAAATTCTAGATTGTCTGCTATGCCTCACTGCAATGCATGTGACTACAAGGTGACGAACTTCCATAACCTGATCCGATGTGATCAACCCATCAGTTTTACTGGGAATTTCCTAGGATTTCTGACCTGCCTTTGGCATATAAATGGATATTCTGAAAAAGTTGGTTGTCTCTGAACTCTGAATTCATTTTGTCACCTCCAGATATTATGACAGAAGTCTACAGAAGTTTCAGTCTGCTGCCTGACATAAAGATGTTGGATTTGTCAAACTTTGCAATCCCATGAGCCAAGAGAGGTGTTCAGCTATATATTTCACTTACAGATTTGAACTTACTTTCATTTTTATCGTAGTTATCATCAAACAGTATTTTCCATTCAACACAAGCAGGTCATTAAATGGCATGGTGACCTTCATATATTGAGTGTTTAAACAAGGCAGTTTCAAATGAAACAAGATGACCTTGTCATGGACTGATATTTCTAAACCAGATTCTTTGGCAAGATATTTCCAATTTCCAGCCTTAACAGGAAGCTTACTATTTTCTTAGAACGGATCCTCTACTACCTCCTTAGGATTTTTAAAATTTTGTTTTTTAAATTAATTTAAGTCTATTTGTCAATGAATTTTAAAATGAGGAAATGAATGCTGTTACACACAGAGAAACACAAACATATTGATGATGATGATAATCAGTACAATTTAGTTTCATGATGGAAGCAAAAGTATAGCATAATGGATTTTCAATATTGATTACTAACTGATAATTCTCAGCCTTTCTACCTTGGAAATATTTTCATGACAAATCAAAATCATTCACTTATAAGTCAGATGTCAGCTAAGGTCTCTTTGTCCCTGTCAAAACAGCTTGATAGCCATATCAGGCTTCCTCACCCAGCTTCACAGGAGGGAAGGAGAATCTTTATCTGCCTCAACAGCCCAAGGATGGTTCCTATAAAGCAGAAGTTAGAAAAACCTCCTCTCTAACTAACAGTTCTGCCAATAGCTATCTTTCCCACTGCACATTCTATTTCTATTCTGTGTTGGACTATTTGTCACAAGTGGCCACACTTGATTATAAGTGTGATAATATTCATGATTATTAAGCTTATAGGGAATTAAACTGGTTGCAATCCATCATCAGGCAACCTCATATGTAGTTCTTCATTGAAGACCACAGATAAATCCCTGGTGGCTTGGCCTTAAGTTTTCACAACTCTTGGACTGGTATGGCCTCTTTGTGCTTGTTTAAGAATTACATGCTTTTAGCTCCACTGATAAATCCACACAGTCACTTCCACTCCAACAGTACCTTAACATTTAAAATATTGCACCCATAGACTCCAAATCCACTTCCATTGGGACACATTTATGAGACTTTAAGTTTTTACAGTAGCAAGCAGTCTCATTTTTCTCTTGCAGAGCAACTCGTAGATTTGAATAGCCAACCTTGTGGTTTGCAGCTCAACACTTAACCCAGAAACACTATCCTGTCTAACACTGTTGCACAATCCCTAACTCTTAATAATGTTCATCATCATAGCTCAAATATATTAAGAATCAATGTGGCCTCAGACTTGAAGAAGGAAACATTGTCAAATACTGATAAGATTACAGTGGCGAACAGATTTTCAGTAACCAATTTCAGACCAAGAGACTAGGACAAAGAAATGTTCATTTGTATGGGATTAGCCACTGAAAAGCTTACGATAGCAATAGAAAGGTATCAGAGACAGTGCCAGATGATGGGCCACTAAGGTTGGAAGGCATCCAAGACACAGCTGCTTCCTCAGAGTTGAGTCTACCTTAATGGTGTGTATAATAGCTTCCCTAACTTGAGTGGCCTACCATACCCTTTTAAGGAAAAGAAAATACTCAGTGTCCTACAGCAATGAAAAACATTTTGCACTATAGTCAATAATCCAGGATAATCCTTGTATAGGGATCTGTTTTTGCAGCTTCCCTGAACCATCCCAGCAGGGATATGGCCCGCTTTTGGAAACACTTAGATAGAGCAAGTGTTGATAAGTTTCCTTTGCTAATGGGAAACATCTCAAAATCAGAAGAAGCACAATTAAAGTGAGAAGAAATACTTAGGAACAAAAAAATGAAAAGGTAGAGTACAAAGAATGAATCTAGGAAAACTGGAAGCCATTAAGAATGATATGAAACAAAAAAAAGTATATGAAACATATACAGGTTAATATGATCATTGCTACTGATGATTGAAATTCAAAAGCAGAAAAGAGAAAAAAGGGTCCAGCAGTTGGAAAATCTGACATTAGCAATTAAAATGAGGATGGAGATTGCACAATAAAATTTTGCAAGATTGCTGAGCCCTGGTGGTGTAGTGGTTGTTTGCGGGCCTGCGGCCCACTGGGTTGGAGGTTCAAATCCAGCAGCAAGGCTGGGCCTCCTACTCCCACCACCAGAGGGCAGTGATGCCCTCCCCCCCAAAAAAAGTCCAAAAAACAGAAACAAAACCTTTTTTGCAAGATCAACAACTTCTTCTTTGTATGTATCCCCTTCCCCTCCACTCCAACAACAGAACCACAACTAAACTTATGTAATTAACCAGATAGAACACACAGAAATCAAACTGACTTCATCAGTATCATTATACAAAACAGACCCAGAGATCCACTGTGGAAGGGACCGTCTGAGGTGCTAGAGTGTACTTCAGCAAGGCACTCCTTGGTGCAGGTAGAGGTGGAGCCGAAATGAGGACACTTCCTTGGAGGTGTGGTCTTTTGTGTAAGAGAGAGATGAAAAGCAGTCCCAGTTCTCTTTGGCCCTTCATCTTCTTCTGGAGTCAGATATTGAGCCAAGTAATTTGATGTCCTGTTGCATTGCCAGTGGATTTCAAGAGCTGTCAGAGGACTATGGATGATAAACGCATTCAGCTGACTTTGGGCTAATTTCCCTATGCTTCCACAAGTGTTGATCTCCCACCCTAGTACCCCTCTACTTCTTCTTCATCCTGTTTACACACTTCCACAATACATGAGTCTGAAGAAGCAAAACTTGAACCAATTTGGTCTTGCCTACTTCTATAACTGTGAAACTCCGTGCTCAATGCAAAGATATTTCTATATAAAGCACGTACAAGTGTCACCGTTATTGCTTCTCTAGGAAAACAAACAGACACTATATCCTCTTTGAATTAAACACCGTCTCAACAAAAATTGGGTGCACTGAGCACTGATAATTGATGGTCAAACAAGTTGTGATATGACATCAAGGGCATCATATATGAAGAAAGTAAGTGATTATTAAAGACAGAAAAAAAAAGATCAAAGTGAATGACAGATTATTTAATGTGGCTCCTCTCACCATATGCTGTAATTCCTGGGCATAACAGTTTTTTTTTTTTGATGAATCTGGATAAGAGGAGTTGGGGGTGACTACTTCTAGCATTCATTTGTTAATACGTGCTAACAGGATTCTTTGTGATTGCCATTGTGCTGCATATAAAATGAAGATTCTTAAAAGCAGAGGGAGAAATTTCACTACTACCAAGAGCCAGATGTGGAGTGCATTTTGGTCCAGCTGAAATCATGGTCCACAAGAAATCTTTGTACAGTAAACCTCCTTGATAGAGAAGACACAAGTGACAGAGAAGCAGCAGCATCAGATTCAGTAGATAGAGCATGAGGCAGTGTTGCACTTCCCAGCCTACTCAACAAGTGGACTTGAGTGGTTCTTAAGCAAGAGGCTGGTCTGTGGAGTGGAATGCTTCTGGACAGTTAGTTGGGGAGCTGGATTTGCAGACCCCTGAAGCTGGAGTGGAGTGCATTTAGGTTGAGACTTACAGCAGAGTAGCATGCACTTGGACATATATTAGCAAACTTGAAACAACTTTGTAATATGTCCTGATTGAAAGGCTATATCCTGAACATTCCTACCTGAATTGTAATCTGTCAATTTCCACAACAAACCCTTTAATAGTCTGTGTGGCTAGGCCAGTGAAAAAATAAACCTAGCAGTGAAAGCAGAGAGTGTATGTGACAGAACAGTTGTTGAAAAAGAAATTCTTATCAATCTGAAAAATATCTTAATGACCTATATTAATAATATTAGCATTAATTGCTCAGGTTCATCATATATGCCATAGTATTGCTTGCATAAATTTATTTTGAATTTTAACTAAAAGTGCAAAATGTCTTAAACATATATGAAACAGTTTTTATTTTTTCTTTATAGTGATACTTTTAAAGCAAAGGATTTGCTGGTGCCTTTTTACTTGCTCACCCATGTCAGTAGAAACCTAGGCTCCATGTATCATTATGTTCCACCTATCATAAAATGTTGCTTTATGCTAAAAAGATTGTTGCTGAAGCTCCAAATATGAAATCTTTGTTCAGATTACAAAGCAATGAATGAAAAATGAATGAAAGAATGAAAAGCAATATTAGCTATATGCAAATCAAAATGTCCAGATAAACTGCTACGAGTGTTCCACTAATTAGGCTTCTATTTGACAGCCCGTGACTGTAAAGGATAAAGTGAATATAAATATGGGAGGGGGTGTTATTAGATAGAGTCAGTTTGTAACTATTTTAGCATTCAAAGGAAGGAATGAATAAAGAGTAGATATTGAAACACACATTAGAGTTACACTTATTAAAACTACAGATTCCTTATTTTTAAAAAAAATATTTTTATTTACATCTCTTACATCTCTTCTCACAATCATACATTCCTCCAATGTGTCAAGCACATTTGCACATATGCCACTCTCATCATTTTCAAAGCATTCTCTTCCAATTCAAGCACCTTATATCAGCTCCCCATTTCTTCCCCCTGCTTCTCCCACATGCTCCCCTCATGAACCCTTGATAAATTATACATTAATTTTTACATATCCTACATCATCCTCCATTGCCCCTCACCCACTTTTTCATTATCTATCCCCATGGGAGGGCATTGTAGCTTGATCCTTGTGATCCATTCCTCCTTTCTGCCCCTATTGCCCCCACCCTCCCCAAATCCTCCTGGAATCTCTACTCTTCTTTTTGGCCCTGAAGGGTTTATCTATCCTGGATCCCCAGTGTTGCAGACTCTTAGCTGTAGCAGTGTGCATTTTATAAGGTAGAACTGAGGTCCTGAGAGTGAGGGGAAGGAAACACCAAAGAGCAAGAGGAAAGTTATGTGTTTCCTTGGTGCACCCTGACTGGCTCATCTCTTCCCTGTGACTCCCCTCTGTGAAGGCATGTCCAATTTTGTACAGATGGGCAGTGGCTCTCTCACTCCATGCCCTTCACATCTCCTTTTCCTTAGATGTGGTTTTGTTCTGGGTCTTAGACGTGTGATACCTAACTAATCCCATGGACACCTCATGGTCACACAGGCTGGTGAGATTCTTCGGTGTGGGCTTTGCTGCATCTCAGCTAGAGGGCTGCTTATTTATCTTCAAGCCTTTAAGACCTCAGACACTTTATCTTTTGATAGCCAGGCAACATTGGCTTTCTTCACCACATTGGCTTATGCACCCATTTTGTCTTCAGCAATTATGTCAGGAAGGTGAGCTAGATTGCTAGATTATTAGAACAAAGTGTTCTTGTGTTAAGGGTGTACTTGAGTAGAGGGCCAATGTTCACCTGCAACATTAATTCTTAACATATAGATTGAATACATAGTTTTATGCCCCACTATGTTAGAGAATAACTGGGTCAAATTTATCATTGCATGGAAAATGCAATGATAGGAGAATGCAAAAACTACACTTACTCCTCACTTACTGACTATCATCTCATTATTCTACATTCTACATTTATAACAATAATTTTTTTAAAAGTCTGATTGTTTTGCATATGTGTCTGGCAGCAACAAAAACCAATGTAAGAGGCAAGAGTAATGTGGTGGTTTAGGTTATGTGTCAACTTTGTACAGCCCTAGTTCTCAGTGGTTTGCCAAATATATGATCATGTAATTTGATAGTCACATACAGATTTACTTATCCTCTTTATTGTGGTCTCTTATGGTCATTCTCTATTCTCACATAGCACTGATTTTTGAAACCTAACATTTGATAAGTTAGGGGTGGGTGTATCTGTGTTTGCATTACAATTTTTTTCCTTACAAGCGACATTAGGCAATGGATTTTTAAAACTTATTTTAATGTATATTTTTGTTTGTTTATTCAGTTCCTTTGACTCTAAGCTCATGCAATTTGTTTTTAAAGCTTGCAAGAGTTAAAAGAAGTCAACTCAAAGTTTTAACCCTCTTCACTCCTGGGTTCTAATCCTGTTCACAAGAAAGATTTCAGGCAAGGGACACAATTTAGACTGGAGTCATAGAAAATTGATTGAAGAGAAAATGAATTTGTTGAAGAGGACACCTTGGAAAAGAAGTCTAAAGGGTCCTTTGAAACACATCAAACTCACAGCTATTCAAGGAATGTCAGCTCATAGTGGCATCATAGAGCAGGATATAACTACCCCTGTGAGTATCCAAGACTGTAAGCATTGTGGGCGTAGATCATTTTTACCTAGTCTAAAAGATTTGTTAGAACGTAACGTCAAATCTTTCAGCCTGCTTATGGAAGACTTCTCACCATTGGCTAATTTTCTGTCTGGTCTTCTGTGGTTAGTTGGTTCTCTTTACTGCACCTCCTTTTCCCATGTATGTGTGTCCCTGCATCATGATACCCATGATTTCATGCTGAGTCTTGGTGTACAGACATCAGATGCAAAAACAATCTACCTAACTATTGTGGGCATAGTGTGAACAGCTGGTCCCTCTCCACCCAGTTTTCCACTCTCTTGAAATGTTTCTTATCTGCTCTTTACCTTCTTTGTTGCTATAAAGCCAAGGTAAAAGGTCTCCCTCCTTCTCCTCTCCTTTGGGTAAGATTCCTTTCAGATTCTTTTCATCATCACTTCTCTTCCTTTTGCCCAGATCTTTCTAGCTAACACAAGTATATGTTGAATGTCTGATTAAAATTCATCTTAAGAATTTCATTACCTACAAACTCACTATACAGCAACAGTGGTAACATTATTAGAAATTCCGTGTGCAGTGTGAGGCTACCTCCATGGCAGGGTGATTTCCAGTTTAAAGGGTATGGGGATTCATAGTATGGTACATTAACTGGATCACATGCAAGATGTAGTGAATGGTTATGATTTTCATAAACCACACATTGTGAAGTGCAGAAAGCAATACTGTCTGTTTTGATTTATACATAGTCTTCATTTTTATCTCACATCTCTATTTCAGACTGCTGCTGTAAACTTAATTTAGTCATTTCCAGAAAAACAAAATCAAATTTGGTGAGTCTATTCAATTGTTGTAGTCTTAAACTCAGTCAAATTCAGGATGTTTTCCCTCAGCCCTTTTCTCCCTGGGATTCTTTCTGAGTGCCTAATTCATAAAACTCTGCGGCATCAGGTAGTGAAGTTGTCAGATTTACATCAGTCCTGTTTTGTTTTTCTGAGCTGTATATTATTGCCTTTGATTTTTAGGGTATGTTTTCATGTTTTTAGGAAACCAGAGGGCGAGTGGGGAAAAAAAAGTAGACAGAATTCTTGCTGGCATCCAAGCTCTGAAAACCAGGATGTCACTCACCCGTTGGTTATTCTTTTTGTTTGTTTGTTTGTTTGTTTTGGGGCATCACTGCCCTCTGGTGGTCATGGGAGCTACCCAGAGCTGCTCCTGATAGCTGCCTTTGGATTTGAACCACCATGCCCATGGACTGCAGTACCACACTCAACCACTTATGCCACCGGGGCTCAGCCTCATTGGTTATTCTTATGGGCCAGCACTCAAAACCTTCAAACCATGACCTCTTTCTTTTAACTAATTTTCAGTCCATTTGGAGAAGTCGAAAATGTTGCTTTCTCATAACTCTTTTGATCTGGAGAGAAATTAAATCTGCCTTCCTTAGTCAGGAATGGTCTATTCTAGGTAATGTTTTCCCTCTGTGAGTCTGGCATCAACTTCAGAGTAACAGCCTAGAACATATAACTACTTCTATTCCACTTAAAATGAGGAATCATTGCTAAGAGGATTCTTATCTACAGATTTAATCTCTTCCTAAAGATACTACAATGTTAAAATAAAAGTACATAACAAAAAAATCTTTATTAGCCAAGGAGCGGAGATATTTACCATTGCAGTAGGAGAGGTGTCAGTACACAAATGCAATCTTTAGCGCTGATTATATTAACTTTATTGGCACATGTGTTAGTCTGGGTAAAATAGAGAAACAAATTCATAGACACACATATGGATATAAGGGAGAGACTTATATTCAAGAGGAATGAAACATTGAGAAAGCATTCCAACCCAGTCCATCCCAAGGTCATAAGTCTGATATTAGCCCATATGTTCAATACCAGTCTATAAAGTCTCCTTCTGACTTATGAAGCTTCTGCAATAGAACCATCCCAACACCATCTCCATGGTTTTTCATTTCCAGAACTCAGGGTCCATCAGTATCCATTGGTGGTAGAAGCATCTCAGTGCTGGCAAGGGTCTTTCTGTGGCTTCTCTGTCCCCAGAGGTCTGGTTCCATCGGGGCAAGTCCATGTAGCTTCTCCTCTGGCTCCTGAGAGTTCCAAGACTCAGGATCTATCAGCATGCTGTCATCTAGTCTTGTCAGTAGTTCATCATCTCGAAGACTGAGTCAAGTCTCTCTTGTCCAATTGGGAAATACCACAAGACTTCCCAGAATTCTCAGGAGAAAGCCATGCCCACACAGAGTCTTCATTGGCTACCCATTGGCTATCTCAAGATTGACAGGAAAGACTCCACCCCTAGACACCCAATCATGAAATAGACATACAAGTACATGATTGCCACAGCACACAAAAGCCAGTCATAAGCATTTGTTTCAAACTGTAGAGAAGGGAGAAAATGCCCTAACATTATGAGTTAAGGAAGTGAAGTTAAGGAAATTAAGACTGGTAATAAGGCTAATGGAGGCCTAAAATAGTGTGTCAGTGGAAACCAAAATGCTGAATCAAATATATGTGTTGTCTCTTTTTTGATTCTTGTTCTAACAAATTAAGGAATATATCTTTTACTTTTTAAAATGCATTTATTTTCAGAAGAGAGATAGCTTATTCAAGATTTGCTCTGCCTTTTAACTCTGATCTCTAAAGGACTGAAGCTTCATTGTGCATATCCCTATAGATTAATTTGATGAATCCCCAACCCTGATTCAGGCAAAGTAAATTGAAAGCCACATCATGTTTGTCTAAGGGAATGAGATTTGCAAATTTCTTTCCCCAAACTGTCTCTTTGTGATTATACAAGACTCCCACCACCTACACTGAAAGCCATTCTATATATTGCCCTTGGTAAACATTATACTTTGCCTGCAAAGTTCTATTTACGTGAAGAAATCTCTTTAAGGCTTTTGTAAATGGTACATTGTACGATGCAAGAAGCAGACCTCCAAGGAAAAGATAAAATTTCTCTATTTAGGTGTTTGACAAAGACATGGAACATACATTCTTCAAAAAGAAATGTAATCATGAAATATATCAGCTCTAGCTGTAATGAACACCTGAAACCTAAGTTATGAAAGTTATTGGTCTCTTATTATAGGGATGTGAAAATATGGTTTTCTTTGGATGCACTAACTTGTCCTTATTTCTTAACTTCTAGGGCATTTTATCCGTGAATACATAGTATAGATTCCCTTTTTTATTTTTCTACCATTTTTCAATGAGCCAGTTTTTATAAGATCTTTGCTTTCAAAACAATCATCTTATTTTCTAATGTTAGTATTCACCTCATCTACCATTTAAATACTATTTATTATATTTAGACCATATAGTGGATTCAAGGTATAGATGCGGATTTCCACCAACTAAAATATGAATACTTTTATGTATGCATTGTTGCAGTTGTCTTATTTTGTAAGACAAGGTTTTAATTTTTAAAAGAGTTGTTTTGTTTTATTCATATTTTTCTTGTCATTTAGAATTTTTAAAATTTTTTGTCATTTAGAGTTTTTGCTAGCAAAAAAGCAAATATTTCTTAATCGACATATTTTAAATATATATCAATCTTGCACATAGGTTAAAAGTAGAACAAGGAATTTGGAGTTACATATTTCTAAGTCAAAATAACTATAGCACAACCACCACCTGTGTACAGTGATGTAAGACTCTTGATTAGGGAGATGCTAAATTAAAAATATATATATTATACATCATCTTCCTTAACAATTGCAATAATTACCAATAGTGTGGAGGTTCTTTTCTACATATATTTCATGGTCACAGCTCCATATTATCCAACCTAAAAAATTATTTTATTAATCATTCACTTATTTTTTACTACAATTGTATCTAATGTTTACCCTTACAAAAGCAAATCATTTGGCTTTATCTTTAGAACTAGTCTTTTTAGAGGATCCCTAGTGACTAAGGGTTGTGACTTGGACTGATAGCCTCAAGGTCAACAGTTCAAAGCCACCAGTCACTTCACAGGTCAAAAGAACAGCGTTTTACTCCCATAAAGGCTTAAGGTCTCTGAGACTCACAGTGTCTCATATAGGATGTCATATAGGATATAGTGTCATATAGGATAACTATCAGTCTGCATCAATTCAATGACAATGAAGCTAGTTAGTTTTATCTTTTTTCTGGTGAGTCTAGTGTCTGGGAGGTCAAGTGGAACTGTTCTGGTAATTCGAAAGGTCCCTACATGGGGGCTCCCTGTTCAGGAGGAGCCCCTGACCAGCATCTGCTTTATTTCAAGCCATGGAGATCTGGGTCCATATCGCAAGGATTTCCCCCTAGCTGGGCGACCTTTGTGTGCCACACCACCAGCCTGCGCCTCCTCAAATCCACCGTCTGGCCTGATCTCTCCCCCAGGAAGAGGAAGGCCATCGTGTAGAGCTAGCTACCCAAGGCTTGACCAGAATACCACACAGCAGCCGTCCACTTGCAGGTCCCACCTAGGAGATCTGCACCTGTCTCCCAAGGTTCCGCTCCAGGCAAGGAACTAGCTATGACTCCACCTGCAAGTTCTGCTCCTTCTGTGAAGCCACCAGGGTCCCAGGACCAGACAAAGCACAGCAGGTTTGATTGTCCATGGCTGAGTGCACCCAGCTTCAGTGCCGGGGCGCCTCCAGCCCCCAAGCAGCTATACTTGCCAGGTTGCTGGCCTGGCCCCCACCATTACAGGGGTCCCATCTAGAGGGAGCTGCTCTGCACTCCCAACACACCATTTTCCCTTTGATCTGTGCCACACCCTGCCTCCGCTGAACCACAGGGAAAGTTTGCCTGGAGTGGAGGGCTGGTAGGGAACTTTTCAAGCTTGTCGCTCTCTGCACTGGCATTGCACCTCCTCTAGGCAGGCAAATCACACTGCCTTGCCCTTGTGGCAGGGGCTTGTGGCCCTTGAACTAGTCTGGTGCTGGGAAAGGGGTAATCATACTAATGAGATTAAAATAACAATCACAAATTACTGTGAAAAGCTGTACTCTAATGAGTTTAACAATGAGGAAGACAGGGACAAATACCTGGAAAAACAGTCCCTCCCCAGACTTTTCCAGATAGAGGTCAAGAACCTAAACAATCCCATAGCATGAGAAGAAATAGATATGGCTATCAAGAAGCTACCAACAAAGAAAGCCCCCGGACCAGATGGTTTCACTGGAGAATGCTATAAAGCATTCAGGGAGGAACTGGAACCAGTTCTCCACAAAGTTTTTCAGAGAGTAGAAAAGCGGACAACTAACATCATAGTCAGTGGAGAAAAGACTAAATCAATCTCACTGAAACACGGGACTAGACAAGGATGTCTCTTGTCCCTACTGCTATTATACGGAGGTCCTAGTTAATAGCACAAGGCAACAGAAAAACATGAATGGTACACAACTGAGAGAGGAGGAGGTGAGCTTATTGTTAATCACAGATGACATGATTCTGTACATTGAAAATCTCTAAAGGTCCATAACCTAAGTACTGACAATGATAGAGGAATATGGAAGGGTGGCAGGATACAAGATTAAAAAACAGAAGTCAATCGATTTTCTCTGTACATCCAACAAGACCATGGAAGGGGATATCAGGAAGACAGTACCATTCACAATTGCCAAGAATAACTAAAGTATCTAGGGATACATCTAGTAACAAAAAAAGGACCTATAAGACCCTACTACAGGAAATCAAAAGTGACCTCAACAAATGGAGGAATATCCCATACTCCTGGATTAGAAGAATCAATATAGTAAAGATGTCTATCCTACCCAGTTCACTTTACAAGTTTAATGCTATCCCAATTCAAATGCCAACAACCTTCTTCAGAGAATTGGATAAACTGAAAGCCAAATTCCTATGGAAAGGGAAGAAGTCCAGAATAAGAGATGTCCTCAAGGAGAAGGATATAGTCTGATGACTCACTTTACCTGAGTTTCACACCTAATACAAAGCCACAGTGGTCAAAACAAACCAGCACGGTATGGGCATAATGACAGTTACACAGACCAATGGAAAAGAATAGAAAACCCAGAAATAAAACCATTAGCATATAGACAACTGACTTTCGACAAGGTTCCCAAAAACATCAAGTGGGAAGTTGACGCCCTAATTAATAAATGGTGCCAGAAAAAATCCACATGTAGAAAAATGAAATAGGATCTCTACCTCACCTCATGCACAAAAACAAACTCAAGGCTCATCATGGACCTAGAAGTAAAACACCAAACCATAGGAGTATAAGCAAAGAATCAGGAAATATCTAAGAAACTTGACCCAGAGAATACAAAGGCTGACTGCAATAGGGCAGGTTATGCACACAGGAGAATCTGAACTTGACAAATGGGATTTACTAAGGATAAAACACCTGTGTGCATCAAAAGATTTACCAAGAGGGTGATTATGGAAATCACAGACTGGGAGCAGATTTTTAGCAATGACACGACTGAAAAGGTGCTTATTACAAAAATCTGCAATACTTTCCTTGCTTGAAAAAAAGAGGAAAACAGTTAACCCTTTGAAGAAGTGAGAAAAATAACTGGAAATAAATTTCACTAGGGAGAAGACCTATATGGCTAGTAAACATATGAGAAAATGTTCCCGATCATTAGTCATCAGAGAAATGCAAATCAAAACCATCATGATATACCATCTAGAACCTTAGAGGCTAGTCCAAATCAGAACACTAGATAGCAACAAATGTTAGAGGGGATGTGGTGAAATAGGAACTCTCCTACATAGCTAGTGGTCCTATAGATATGTACAGCCACTATGAAAAACAGTCTGGTGATACTTAACAGAGATGGAAATCGAGGTACCTTATGACCAGCTATCCTTATACTGGGTATAAACACAGAAGAGGAAAGAAATAAACCAAGACCAGTTATATACACTTCAGTGTCTATTGCAGCACAATTCATCATCACAAAGAGTTGGAAACAATCTAAATGTCCGAGTGGATCAGCGAACTCTGACACAAACACAAAATGGAATAGTATGCTTCCCTCAAAATCACTAACGAGTACGGGAAACACGTCTTCTCATGTGAAGAGCTGGAGGAAATTATATTAAGCGGAGTGAGTCAATCACAAAAAGAGAAGTGCAGCATGAGTCCCCTGAGGTAAATGTAATCAGCCCAGCAGGAATAGAAGAGAAGCCTCCAATTTCAAAGCAGTTGGGGTGAGATAAAGTGAAACAGGAGGAGGTTGGACCAAACCTAAGGAGGTATATCTTGGGTCCAATGCAGGAATGGGAGAAGTACTGAGCGGGGGGGGGGGGGGGGGAGAGAAAAAGGCAGTACAAGGTGAGAGAATAATGGAGAGAGCAGGACACTAACCCACCCAGGGGGAGAGTAATGGTCTTATCTCCACAGAGTGAAGTGGGCAGACAGACCCTGCCATGAAGCACACAACCATGAGGAAGGACAGCATGGCCACATGGCAGGACGCATGAAAACAGAGAGCCAGACTGAGTCCCTCCCTGAAAGTGGCTGTGGCAGAGAACAGGTTGTGGGCAGGAGCCAGCACACCACACCCACATGGAAAAAGGCCAGGAGGGAGGAAGAGAAAGAGAGCTGGACCAGTCCCTGTGCTGACCCACGATGCTCCAGAGGACAACACCTTGGCGGCGGACTGGGCAAACAACAACAAGACATTTCACGCTGTGTCCTTACTGAAACAAACAGTGACAGAGGACATTTCTGAGGTCACATGTCACAGAAGTAATGAGGGCTGAGTCCCCCAATAGGGCCAAATCAAGAAAGGAGCATTCTTGGATGGACAGTTGGGGGGAGAGAACAATGGGGACCATGGTTCTTGGGGGACATGGGGAAGAGGAGGGAGTAATGAGGACAGGCTCAGGGATGGTGGACCAATAAGGGACTCAATGGTGAGGAAGGCCGTTCATGGTCTGGTAGGGCTTAAGCAAGGGTAAAGGAACTGAGAGGAAGTATTGAAACCCAAATGAAGGCAGAGCATGATAGTGGGACAAAAGGATAGTAAAAGAAAATAGAGAAAAGACCTAGAAGGCAAAGGGCATTTGTAGAGGTCCAATTACAGGCATGTACATATGTAAATATAATTATTTATGATAAGGAGGAAATAAGTCTAGGTACATATACTTATAGGTGTCATACTGAGGTAGCAGATAATGGACCTTGGGACTCTACTCAAGTACTCCCTCAGTGCAAGAACACTTTGCTCTATTAATCTGATATTCCGTGATGCTCACCTGCCCAATAAAATCACTGATAGCAAATGGGTATATAAGCAAATGTAGGGGTGGAGTCTGGCCTGTTAATCAGGAGAAAGCCATTGAGTAGCCAATGAGGTCTCTGTGTGGGCATGGCTTTCCCCTGAGACTCCTGGAAAAGCTTGCGGTATTTCCCTCATGAAGATGAGAAAGCTATCTTCCCCAGTTGTTGGGAGTTAGTTTCAGAGATGATTAACCACAGGCAACACAGAATGGTGGTGGCTGGGAGGCTGGAGTAGCCGGCGGAGATACCACACGGCTTAGGCCTGATGAAGACAGACCTCTGAAGCTGGAGTGGCATGCTGTTGATGGACCTGAACCCTGGAAGTGAGGAGCCATGGGGAGACCCCTGCCAGCGCCAGAATTCTGCACCCACTGACGTGTGACTTCCCGAGCCGGAAGCAGACTTTATAGACTGATTTCAGGCATATGGGTTATTATTGGACTTACGACTTTGCACTGGACTGGATTGGGATGCCTTCTTTGTGTCACATTTCTTTTGTATATAAACCCTTTCATTATACCTATATGCATGTCTCTGAAATTTGTTCCTCTAGTCTACCCAGACTAACACAAGGCCCCAATAAAATGATTTAAAAAACATCAAGGGAAGGTTGTTACATTTTTTTCTTAAGGTTTATTCTATTATTTGACATTATGCAATGTATCCAGTTATGTATTCATGTGCAAAGCATTTTTATTATATACTGTTTTCCATGGTCTGCTTACAAATCAATTGATTATTTATTGATGGTCATTTAGGATGTTTCCAATATTTTACTATTACAGATGCATTCGCTATCAAACTTCCTATGCTGTCTCCTGGAACACTGTTATACACATATGTTTCTTCAAGAGAAAATTCTAGAAAGAAAATTTGTAAGTCTGGATCGATACTTTTGCAATGATGGCAAGGTTCTATATAATAGATCTTCAATAACCACATATGCTATTGAGCAATTATAATGTGGCAAATTCAGACTGAGGACCCGCCATTCCAATTCTATATATTGCAATTAATTAAGATTATTGGTTACATTATTAGACCGACTATGTAAGTTTAGATAATATATTTTCTTTTTAATTGGTAAAAATGCTGGCCTATTCCTTCTCCTTATTTTAAACATCCAGCAAAGAGTACTTTTTTGCCCCTTCACAGTCCACAGTCTATAAATTTCAGACCCAGGACCGGAGATTTACAGTCAAGAAGTATTTGAGACAAAGAGAAGCAATTATATTGACTTTGTTACTATCACGTGAGAGAGAGCTTCATATGACTGAAGATTGGTTCCTTGGGATAAAAAATGTTATAGAATTTACTATAAGCTTCCTACTAAGTTTTCGAACATATAAATTAAGAAAGAGGAATCATTTAAATCTCAATATATGTAGCTTAATTTATATTGTTTATTTAAACTACAGTAAAGTAAGCTGGAATTGACCCCATAGGCATACTCTCCTGAATTTTGGTCCTCACTGGACTACTCAGCATTGATTCTGGTTTACTTAGTTTACAATGTTATCGTCAGTTTGGTCTCAGTTATCACAAAACTACTGATCTGGAGATCATCACCTTTGGTTATTTTCCTGCTGAGTTCCATATTGCTATTCATTTTTATTATTAAATCATTTTATTGGGAGATTGTACAACTCTTATCACAATCCACACATAAATCCATTTTGTCCAGTACTTTTGTGCATTTGTTTCCCTCTTAATTCTCAAAACACTTACTTTCTACTTGAGCCCCTGGTATCCACTCCTCATTTTCCCCTCCCTTCCCTCTCTCCACACCATGAACTTTTGATAATTTATAAATTATTATTATTATCATTTTGTCATTTGCTTATTATTAGATTATTATCATTAGATTATTACCATTTGCTTATTCTTAGATGTGATGTTCACTCTTCTCTCATGTGTTGGGACCATAGTTTTTGCTGCTTTTGAAATTGCTCAAGAAGGAACAAACTGATCTCTTACTTTTAGAGCATAGAATAGTTGTAGGTGGTTTCCTACCCAGTGATTGAGTTTCTCTATTGTAGGCAAATGCAGTTTTACTTAGTGGAGAAGTTAAATTCACTGACACCAGGCTGCTCTGGCTTAGATTTTTATTTATTCATTTATTTTATCAATTTTATTAACTTCATGCTTTTTTTTAAGAAATGGAGAGGATAGGTTTAAGTCTGTCAAAATGATAGGTGTCATTCCAGTCCCTATTGATTGTTGACAATAAAGTGTTGATAAATGCAAAAACACAGGAATGTGGTAGTAGAGGACATATGTACTGAAATTTCAATAAACCATGCATATATTGAATTCATCTGCCTACCCCTGCAGCAAGTACAAATGAGAAGAGGCACCCCTCACACACCCAGAGCCCTTGTGAAGATTTTGATACAGATCTTATTCTGATCTTTTCCATGGAAAAGATCACTTATTGGGCTTGTTTTGCCTTATATCATTAGCATATAAGGAATTTTGTCTTCTTGTTGGCATTCTTAGGAAATGTATTGGTTCTTCTAATAGGCAAAGCCATCTTTCCATGTATCTCAAGATCACACCTCTAAGTAGAAAAATATAGCCCAAACAAGTTTAAGCTATATCTTTCTCAAAGATCATTGGATGAAAAATTTTACAGTCTTTATAGGAATTATACTGGTTAGCTCCAAGATGTTTGTAAGTTTGCAAAATCTTTCCCTTTAGTATCTTAACTTCATTAGACATAAGAGAAGAGTAAATGGGTTAAGTAAGCTACCCTGCCTGAAGCACACAATTCCTTCGTTATATAGCTGAGATTCAAACCAAACCTAAACTTAGTGGCTATGGGCTGTGTTTATTTTGACTCCTTCTAGTATTTTTTGACAGATATAAAACTTTATATTTCTCTTTGGTACATAGCAGGGATTCAATAAAATGTTCAGATGGGTAAATTATTAAACCTTAATATAATGAATCAATGATAAAGTTGAATATCGTGGCAGTTAAAAGTATGAGGTAATCATGCATGTCCATTCTATTGTAAAGTGATAAAAGGAGAGAAGAGATGGAGATTCCAGCATCTAAGAAGTCAGCATATGTGAGGTCAGGTGTGGTGATCATGTACTCGTGTAAATTTCATGATTGGGTGTCTAAGGATGGAGTCTGGCTTGTCGATCTTGAGATAGCCAATAAGTAGCCAATGGAATCTTTGTGTGGGCATGTCGTTCTCCTGAGATTTCAGGGAATTCTTGTGGTATTTCCCAATTGGACAAAAGAGACTTGAGTCAGTCTTCGAGATGACAAACTACTGACAAGACAAGATGATAGCATGCTGATAGATCCTAAGTCTTGGAACCTTGGGGAGCCAGAGGAGAAGCCACATGGACTTGTCCTGATGGAATCAGACCCCTGGGGCTAGAGAAGGTACAGAGAGACCTCTGGCAGTGCTGAGATGTTCCCACCACCAATGGATACTGCTGATGGATCCTGAACCCTGGAAATGAGAAGACTCCTGTCAGTGTCAGGACGCCTCTACTGTACATGCTTCATGACTCAGAAGGAGACTTTTTAGACTGGTATTGAACTTTTAGACTGGTATGGGCTAATATTGGACTCATGATTTTGGACTGGACTGGGTTGGGATACTTTCTCAATGTTCCATTCCTCTTATATATAAACCTTTCCCTTACATCCATATGTGTGTCTATGAATTTGTTTCTCTAGTCTACCCGGGCTAACACATCAGGCAAAACACATTTTATGAATCTAGATCTTAAGGATATTATTTCATGTCCTACGATGTTATAAAATAGACATTTATAGATAACCTAAAATATCCAAAAGAAAATAAAGCATGAAGAATTAGACTTGAACAAAAATTATTCAAAATTCTATGTAGGGTAAATTCATCAAACATGACCTCTCTCAAGGTAGTTTTTCATGCGCTTAACACCAAACTTTTCACTACTAGTTGAGCCACAATTTGTGCCACCTAAGGACTTTTGGTAGTATTGGCTAGTCAGAGACTGGCAAGGGGGATGGAGTGGATAGTGGCAGGCATCTTGTAGAAATTGTGACACTAAGGAGAGGTGGAAAAATGATTCCACACATATCTCTTCAGCACAAAGGAAGGTGAAAGTAAAGCAGACACATTTCCTCACCAATTGAAGAGAGCTTAGATCATGAAAAGGCTGGATGAAGAAAGATAGGGTGCCGCACTCCTTCCACCAAGTCTGTATGGATTCTGGGTTTGGGTGTGAGACAAAGGTACAACACGAAGTCTGGGTGCTGGGCTGCATGAACCTGCAGAGAAGAGTACACTACAGAGGACCAGACAAGAGCAGAAGAAGACCCACCCCCAAGTCAAGCTATGGTGGAAAGTTCATCGTGAGCACAAGATAATGCCTCATTTTACGTTTTTGTCAGGCCTCTTTGACTACTTAAGGACACTTGATTTCTTTTCCAAAATAAACTTCACTAAACTCAAGTTCTGCTCAATTTTTTTCTGAATCTTCTTTGAATTTTATTCTTCATTTGAAATCTTTTTTGGGAGCAGGACCAGAATCAAGAAAAGAAGAACCAAGAGATTGGAAACTGAGCTGCTTCTCAGTAACAGTAGCTTTATTTTAGATAATTCAGTATTTATATTTATCCCTGAGTTCTAACACTCCTTGTATATATCTTGCAAAGAAAGTATTGCTTCCAAAGCCAGAAGGGCTAGAAAAGGAAATTAGGTATCGATAGTTTGTTAATGCATCATCTCCATCTGGCATTTTGGATAAATTTGTAATCAAATTAAATGCTATGAAATAGACAGTTCTGCTGATATGGGTTCTTATTTAATTTCAAACTCTTGCTTAAAAAATTGTTGAACATTGCCTTATATTATATAGCAATAATTAACTGCTAATATCTGTCTTAAAAGATTAGTAGAATTCAATTTATTTCATTATTTTGAACTGTTGATAAAAATAATTACTGACTGAATCCTTAGTGACTATTTAAGTCATTCAATATTCAATCCATGCACTAATCATCTAATAGGCAGTTACTTTGTTAGCTTCTGGGAAAAGGAAAATGAACAATATTGGTTCTGTCAATAGCTTCACTATGTGTATGAACAGTGCTGGAGATAAAATAAAAATAAATAGAATATTCTAGTAAAGCATAATTACTCTGACAAGAAAGCATGAGGCATTTTAAAAACATATAGTAACAGCATATGATTCAATCAAGGATAGTTGGAAAGAAAGAAAAAATCCCCAAATGAAAATAATTCAGGTAGCAATAGGATATGAAAATTCATTAGCAATGTGCTAAACAAAAAGTAAAAAAATTCATGGGAAAGAGGCTACCATAACCCCAAACCCACAAATGAGAATAATCTTAATGACCATAAAATTAAAGGAAATTCATTTTCAATATATTATAGGTAAAGAGCAAGAAGGCAGAGTAGGGACAAGGCCAAAACTTGAGACTGGGTAAATAAAGATACAAAACAGAGGGTTAACTAAGCACAGTGCAATTAGATGATACTTCTTCAAAATGTTAAAAGATACCATTAAAATGCCCAAGCAAGTGTTTTCTGTCATTATGTTCATTTAAATTTCTGTGCTAGAAATAAACTAAAAGGGAACTATTAATCCCAAAGGCAGAGAGAACCATTGCATGACTCTTCCAACAATCTGGATAGGAAATCTAGTGACCAGAGCTTGCATAACATTGTAGTCACCATCCAGTTGATTCCTAGGCAGGTGACCATAAGTGGACACAATAGAACAGCTCCATACGGTTCTCAAGCTGGGCTCTTCAGATGATGATTGTTAGTCCTGGCTTCTGAGGCAATTCTGAGTGAGTCATTGAGTTCTTAGCCATGTGGCTCTCCAGAGATCCTACAGTAGAAGCATTAGTGAGCAAAGAGACAAATAAGTATGTTCACTTTTCTTTTGGGTAGTAGAATCTACTTCACCAGTTTTATTTGTTACTTTAAAAACAATTATAGGATAGAAGGAAAATGAGGAAACAACTAGAAGGCAAAGGGCACTTGCAGATGTCTAAGCACAGGCATGTACATACATAAATATAATTATCTATGATAAGGAGGGAATAAATCTGAAAACATGTATTTATAGGTTCAGCACTAAGGTAGCAAGTTTACCTTGGGCCCTCATCCAGGTTCTCCCTCAATGCAAGAGCACTTTGCCCTATGAATCTTGTATTTCATGATGCTCACTGGCCCAATTCCATCACTGAAGTAAAAAGGGTGCATACACAAATGTGGTGAAGAAGACTGATGGTTCCCAGCTATCAAAGGATATAGCACCTGGGGTCTTAAAAGTCTGGAGATAAAAAAAGGCCATCTAGCTGAGAAATGTCTAGGCCCACATGGAAGAAGCACACCAGCCAGCGTGGCCATGGCATGGGCATGAAAGGATTAGGTTGCAGGCATCAAACAGAAAAAGAACATATCACTGTCTGCGCACCTCCCCTAGACAATCACTGAGGACATGTGGGAGCATGAGCAAGAGTGGTGAAGAAACCTGATGGTGCCCAGCTATCAAAAGATACAGTGTCTGTGGTCTAATAGGCTTGATAGTAAACAAGCAGCTATCTAGCTCAGGACCAGCAAAGCCCACCATAGAAGAAGCACATCAGCCAAAGAGACCATGAGGTGTTAAAAGAACCAGGAGTCATATCACCTTTCCAATATGATTACTGGATAAATGGGTACAGAGGCAAACAGAGTGGAAGAAGCTGATGGTGCCCAGCTACCAAATAATAAATCATCTGGTGTCTTAAAAGCTTGAAGATAAATGAGTTTAGCACAGAAGCAGCAAGTCCCACATGGAAAAATCACACAGTTTGTGTGATCAAGAGAGATCAAAGGGAGCAGGTACCTAGCATCAAAGAGCAAGAATCACATCACTGCAAATGAGGGGGAGAATAGGGTGGGAACCCAAGGCACACTTGTGGGCAATTAGAACCCCCTTACAGGGGAGTCGCGAGCAGGAGAAGGGTCCATCAAAATGCAGTGAGGTAGCGATGAAGCTTATAACTTTCCTCTAGTTCCTGAAGGCTTCCTCCCCCCATCTATCATGTTCCCAACTCTACAAATACAACTGGACTGGACAAGATGCACTGGTAGAGATGGAAACTGGAAATATGGGGAACCCAGAACAAATGAACACCTCAGGGACAGTGGTGAGATTGGAGTTCCCATAAGGGTGGCGACAAAGTGGGGTGGAGAGAGGGAGCCAACTACAAGGATCTACACAGAACCTCCTATCTGGAGGACAGACACTGGAGGAGTCGGTGAGTGGAGGTGTTGGGCAGTGAAAGATATGACAAAACAATATAATTTGTAAAGTATTGAGGGTTTATGGAGAAGGGGGAGCAAGGATGGAGGGGAAAGGTTGAGAAGCTGATAACAAGGGCTCAAGTGGAAAAGCGAATATTTGGAGAATGATAACAGCAAGAGGCATGTGAAGGTGCTTGGCATAGTGTATGTGTATATATATATATATATATATATATATATATATATATATAGTTAAAAGTGGTGTATGCATCCCCAATAAAATGGTTTAAAAAAAGAAAAAAAATAATTGCTTGAGAAAATAAAATATATCATTCTAAATAAGCATGAAAGAAAAAAATTAATGAAAAGAAAAATTTAATTTTCTTTTCTATTAATGTTCTAAAAATGGTAGCAGTTCATTGAAAAGCATTTCCATTTTATCCATTGTGCTTTCCAAAACATCATCATCTTTAGCAATTCTTGGTTTTGAAAATAAGCCACATCATGTCCCAAGACTGTTCAATGGGAAATTACATTGGATTTGTGATGGAGGTCTGAATGTAGTTTGGGATGCTTTTTCATAAATTTGATTTAAGTCTTTTACAAAGAGTCTCAGACTTACTTCTGATTTCTGTTTCTATGACTCCACTTTTATAAGTTGGCCCTGACACAATTTCACTGCCTCTTTTTTCATTCTTATTGCCTTTAAACATTTTAAAATTGTGAATTAAGTAGGAAGCTACATTTCAAATTAAAAATTTTTTTATTGCACAAGTTGAATGCTAGCTGTACACACCCCTCTCCTCCTGCATTTTTTTGTTGGATATTATTTTCCCTTCATAGATGTTGACATCTGTGTAGCTTGTAACTATTTCTATTTTTCACTACTTCTTTTCCTACCACTCCCACTTCAGTAAATATTGAACTATGTTTATTTTGGTTTGAAACCTTTGCTTTGATTTTTTTCTCTTGCAACATTGGTCTCATACAATATTTATCTTTTTGATCGACACTTCATTCACTGCCTTTCATTGTAAGTGTCTTTATAAATTTGATCTTTATTTTTCTCAGTGGGTGGAAAACATTGCCTTAAATCATGTGTACTTTATTACATACATGCATACATTAAAAACACATCATAAAAACTTACTGTGATGAGGAAGTGTTGGGCAACATTGGTACTTAGTTGCTTAACATGCTTCACATATAATATCCTCATAATATGTTCAAAGTATATGAGAGAGAGTCTTTCCATCCTAAGGAACATTCTGGCTTTAAATCTTCTAACAGATAGTTCATTTTCTGGAAGTTCATGGTATTATACCTGGAAATGGAGATAGCATTTATAGTCAGAAAATTAATGTGATTGTCTAGGTTGACATTTTCTTTTTCATTTATTTAATAGTAACATCTTGCTACTTTATAAATCTGTTCTAGCAAACTAATCAGCCATGGGGCCCATGTTCTCAAGCAATGAAAGTTCATGATATAGTTTAGAATACCAAATTTGTATGCCAATATTTTAAACAGTAAACTTCTACATCTTCAAGTGATTATTTCACAAGGTAACAGCATATTATGACCTGCAATATTTTATGCAATTGTTCACTGACTTCAGCTTGTTTCTGACTTTTAAAAGCCCCATGTACAACAAAGCAAAATTCTGCATCACCTTCACGATTATCATTGCAATGTTTGAGCCCATTGTTACAGTCACTGTGACAATCTTTCTACCTGTCCTTTTCTTGACCAACTAATTTTCCAGGAACTATTACCCCATGATGATATGTCCAAAGTACAAAAGATAACGTATCTCCACCCTATGGAACATTCTGGCTGTATTATTCTAATACATATCTGTTCATTCTTCCAAAAGTTCATGGTATAGTCAATATTTTCACCAACCCTATTGTGAAAGTGCAAAGATTCTTTGGTCTTCTTTATTCATTGTACAGCTTTTAGCACATAGGAGAAGATCGAAAATGCCATAATTTTGGTCAGGCACACCTTAGTCTTTTTTAAAAATTTCTAAAGAAATATTTTGCTACAAATTTCCCACATGGGATACAATGCTTGTTTCCTAATTGTGGCTTCCATGGACATTGATGGTAAATCCAAGTACAGTGAAATATCTGACAGCTATAATTTTTTTTCTGTTTTACTGATTTTATTTATGGATGCAATTTTGAGGATTCTTGTTTTCTTTATGTTGAGTCTCAGGAAACGCTTCAAATCCTCTGCTTTCAGCAAGGAATGTTGGGCGCCATCTATGTGTTGAAAATTGTTAATGAGTTTTCTTTTTATTCTGATGTCATGTTCCTATCCATTTCATCTGGATTCTTGAACTATATATTCAGAATTTCAATTGTATATGCATAGTGAAAAAATAATCCTGAAACATACTTCTCCTGACCTTAAATAAACAACACCCTCTTATTCTGCTATAATCAGTACCTTTGGGACTGTGTACAGTTTCCACATAACCAGAATTCAATGATCCAGAAGTCCCATTTTTCATAATGTTATTCATATTCTGGTATTCTCTCTTTGAGTCCAGGTTCATGTGCTATTATTCTGAGTTTGGTTTGGATCTGTCAGTTTTCTGCAAATGTATTGATGCAACTATTTTTAATCACCAATAAAAATTACTTTCTTGTGAAATTAATATGTTTTGACCCTTTTCCTTGAAATGGGTCACAGACATGGATTTTTTACTATCACTTGGCTAATACCTGTCTTTCAGATTTATTGGTATGCAGGAATGAGTTTGTCCAGTGCTGCATCCATTTATTGAAACATTTTGATTGCTATTTCACTAATTCTTGAAGTCTTCCTTTTTGCCATGAATGCATAGATTAATGTGACATAAATTGCTTACTTTTTACCACTATTTCTGGGTCACATGGTACCTCCTTAAGTAGTTGAGTACTGACCAAAATATTTTGGTTCAGTGGCTCTGTGTATTTATCCCATCTTCTTTTGATGCCTTAATATCTTCCCGTAGAATATTCTATTTTCCCATGGAACATTTTAGTAGTGCCAGAAGTTTTGAGTTCCAAAGATCAGACTTACTATTTCTTAAATTGAAAGAATCGACAATGTTCAAACTTTTATTTGAATTATTGAAAATGATATGAAGTAATTATTTTTAGGTTTCTACAAGTTTTCTCTTAATTATTGCAACCCTATGAACAACATGAGCCAATCCTGGCCCACCTCATGATGGGGAGGCTGAATTCCATTGTTGCAGTCGTGTGTCAGTTCATCTCATTGAGGATCTTTCTTGTATCCACTGCTCCTCAGGTTTACCACAAATTATGCAGTTCTCTAAGGACTGGACTCTCTTGATAACATGTCCATAGTGCATGAGTCAAAGCCTCACCTCTTGTTCCAAGAAACACACTGGCAGTGTTATTCCAAGTTATTTTGTTATTCCAAGTGTTATTTGTTCTTTTGGAAGTTGATGATGCTCTCATTATTTCTTACCAGAAACATAATTCAAATGCATCTATTCTTCTTTGTTCTTCATTATTCAATGTCTAATTTTCATATGTGTTGAAATGAGTGAAAATATAGTAGCTTAAGTAAAGCACATATTGATCCTCAGAGTGGTGTCTTTGTTCTTCAGTATTTTTTTTAATTTTTATTATTTTGGGGGTATCACTGTACTCTGGTGGTGGGAGCAGGAGACCCAGCATAACTTCTGGAGAGCTACTGCTGGATTGGGATCTCCAACCCAGTGGGCTGCAGTCTTGCACACAACCATTCTGCCATTAGGACTCAGCCCTACTTCAGTATTTTTAAATAGGTCTTATACAGCAGATTTGCCCAGTTTAATATGTCACTTGATTTCTTGATTGTAGTTTCTCTGAGCATTGATTTGGGATGCAATTATGCAACTAAGTAAGACAAAACCACTGAAAACTTCAATCTTTCCTCCATTTATTGGTCCAAATATAGGGTTTTTGTCTATTCACTTTAAATTGCAATTGATATTGAAGGCTGAAATCCTTGAGTTTCATCTGAAAATGCTTTAAATCTTCCTGGTTTTCAGCAAACAATGATGTGCCATCTTCATTCTGAATATTGTCAATAAGCCTTCCTCCAATCCTGTTGATTTATTCCTCTTAATATAGCACAGGTTCAGATTTTCTTCTCAGGATATAGATTAAACTTGCATGTTAAATGACACAACTCTTACCTATATATTTTGTGATTTTATATCACCCAGCATTACCTTGGTCTATCTCATAACTGACTTTGGCTATGTACAATTTCCAAGTGAGCACATGCAGTGTTCTGGAATTCTTACTATAATAATATTATCCATAGTTTATAATTCAGCCAGTCAAATGCTTTTGCATGGTCAATGAAATACAAGTAAACATGTTTCTAGTGTCCTTTGCGTTCAGCCAAGGTCCATCTGACATGAGCAATGACACCCCTTGTTCCACATCTTCCTCTGAATCTGGCTTGAGTTTCTAGCAGCTCCCTCTGGATGTATTGCTACAATCATTGTTGAATGCTCTTCAGAACATTTTTACTTGCATCTGATAGGAATGATATATTTTTTTGATAATTTCCACATCTTCATATGTAACTTTTCTGTCAAATGGGGGGAAAAGATCTCGTTCAGTTTCTTAGCCATGTAGCTTTCTTCCAGTTTTCTTAGACAAAGACACAGCTTGATCAGGTTGTTGAAACATCTCAGTTGGTAATCTATCAATTCCCAGAGCATTGTTGTTTGCTCACATCTTACTGCAGCTTAGACTTCTTTATTCAGTGCTTTGCTAGACCAGGTTGATTAGAGAAACAAATCTAGAGACACTCATAGCTGTGTAAGAGAGAATTTTATATAAAACAACAAATGTATATCGAGAGCACATCGTATATTGAGACCAGTCCAGATCAAGTCCATAAATCCTACATTAACCCATCAGTCTGATACCAGTCTAACAAAGACTCGTTAGACTCATACATGCAATAAGGAAGAATGCAGGAAGATCACA
Organism: Nesogale talazaci; assembly: GCA_004026705.1. Classification (NCBI taxonomy): domain Eukaryota; kingdom Metazoa; phylum Chordata; class Mammalia; order Afrosoricida; family Tenrecidae; genus Nesogale; species Nesogale talazaci. Next base: position 17,678 of record PVJH01018235.1, on the reverse strand, counting down.
GTTTGTTCAGTGTGAAGTCTTCTGGCTCCAAAACAGTGGAGACATCTCCAGGGCTCTGGATGCTATCAGTGTGGCTCCATGTGGCTTGTCAACAGGAAGGTGAAGCAGAGAGGAAGTCTGTGACTGCTTCCAGTGAAAACAAAAGCAAGTTGCCAGAATCCTCATGAGAAGGCGATGCCCACCAAGAAACATCATCAGGCTGTGACGTGTTTGACATGTTAGACTCCACCCCTATGCTTATTCATCAAGTTGATGTTGTATTTTGTAACTTCCACAGTGTCATTGTTTTTAATTAAATTGTATTTTATATCTATATTTATTTATTATTAATTTGGGAGTTTCACTACTTCCTACAATCATTGAATCAGTTATTTTTGTACAGTGACTGTGTAGAGTTTCCACATGAGCACCATGCAGTGTTCTGAAATTCTTATTGGTTGTAATATTCTCCATAGTTTATAGTTTATAATGAAATGCCTTCTTCAGATTTTTCCTGCTTCATTCAACATTTTCCCAATAGAATTTTTTGAGGATTGAGTTGTTTCTTACGTTCTGTCAATGTGTTAGTCCGGGTAGATTAGAGGAACAAATTTCATAGGCACACATATAGATATAAAGAAAATGTTTATATACAAGAGGAATAGGACATTGAGCCCAGTCCAGTTCAAAGTCTTAAGTCCGATATTAACCTATAAGCCCAAAATCAGTCCATAAAGTCTCCTTCCAACTCATGAAGTCACAGGTCAGTGGGTGCAGGGGCGCTGGCAGGGGTCTCCACATGGCTCCTCGCTTCCAGAGCCCAGGGCCCATCAACAGCAGAAGCAACTCATCACTGGCAGAGGTCTCCATGTAGCCGCCCCAGCTTCAGAAGTCTGGCTCCATCAGGGCAAAGCCGTGTGGTCTCTCCACTGGCTCCTCCAGCTTCTCGGATGCTGCCATCTTGTCTTGTCCGTGATTCATCATCTCTGAGACTAACTCCCAACAATTGGGGAAGATAGCTTCTCATCTTCACGAAGGAAATATCGTGAGATTTCCCAGGAGTCTCAGGTGAAAGCCATGCCCACATAGAGGCCTCATTGGCTACTCAATGCTATCTCCAGATTAACACGCTAGACTCTACCCTACATTTCAATCATAAAATTAACATAAGCACATGACTGCCACAGTCAACCTGAAAAATGTTGATTGGATTGTTCAATTTTTGTTTTCTAATTCTAGGTCTTTGCACATTTCATTATAATATTTTTCTTGAGCTGCTTTTCGAAATTTTCTGTTCAGTTCTTTTGCTTCATTTCTTCTATTTGTTTTTGCTACTCTACTTCCAAGGTCAATTTTCAGAGTTTCTTCTGACATCCACTTTAATCTTGTCTTTATTTCTTTCTTTTTAAAACATTTTTCTATGTGTATGATGTTCTTGGTGCCATATTGCAACTTATGAAATGTTCAGTAATTTAAATCTATCTTAGAGATAACCTCAAATTTCAGGTGAGATGTACTCAGGGACATATTTGGCTCTTTGGGGTTTAATTAGATTTACTCAACTTTGACTTAAACTTACATTTGAGCATCTTATAATCTGTTCCATGATCAGTCCCTGCATTGTATTTGCTGTTGATATTTAGCTCTTTTATCGTTTCCTCCAACAGATGTAGTAGCTTTTATTTCCATTTACCCTCTGGTGAAGTCCACATGTGTATTTACTGTTTATGTTGTTTTAAATGGTGTTTGCAATGAAAAAGTCATTGGTCTTGAAAACGTTTATCATAATCTCTAACTAAGTTTCTGTCACTGAGGCCATATTTTCCAACTATAATAGTTTCCTCTCTATTTCCAGATTTTGTGTTCTAACTGCCAATAATTATCAATGTATCTTGATTAAATGTTTGACCAAATTCAGACTGAATACGTTGGTAGAATTGTTGAATAAGTTGGTAGAATTTTTTGAATAACCTGGTAGAGTTGTTCCATTTCTGCTTCACTGGTTTTAGTGATGGGTGCATGAATTTGAATACAATTTTTAAAACTGAAAAAAAACTGATGTATATATATATATATATATATATATATATATATATATATATTCCTATCACAGATAGCACTGTACTCCAAGACAGATCTTTTTTTTTTGAGGGGGGGGGGGGCATCACTGCTCTCCGGTGGTGGGAGTAGGAGGCCCAGCCCCACTGCTGGAATTGAACCTCCATCCCAGTGGGCCGCAGACTCGCGCACAACCACTACGCCACCGGGGCTCAGCCCTCCAAGACAGATCTTGAAATGTTCTTTTTAATGTAATGTGACATTCTTGAATTTTTCCATTCCTGCAATAGTAAGCCATTTGATTATGTGTTTCAAAATCTTTAATACTTGCCTTTTTGAGCTCATTGATGACTAATAGGCACCTTTATGTATTCTGGTTTATTTTTTATGACTTCCTAGATATGTTGAGCATTCTGCAATCTGTTTATTAGTCTTTTTTCCAATTGTGTCTTTTGACTTGGAGTTGTGCCCCTCAGCAAATAAAAGTCCTGAAAGCCTTACTCCAACTGAATTGTAAGGGTCAAGTCTATTTTGAGAAGACAGCTCTTCCTCAGTTGTATTTTGAGTTATTTTTGACCTAATGGACTCATCTTCTGATCCTAGATCTGATAAAATACGGTGCTACTATTTATATTTCCAGTAAATCTGACAATGTTCCTGTGCTACTCACAAGATTGCCATTGGCTATTGACTCAAAGTGGACAATATATTTGCTTGTCTGTAGTCTGTGCTTAGTTTGGAAATGTAGGTAAAAACCCATTTCGCCAGTGATTCTGCTTATACTTAAAACAGCAGTGATATAGCTGTCTATATCATGCCACATATAAGCCACCACATAAGGATAAACTGACCGATATATTTTGAATTGCATGTATACCTATTTTTAATGACAAAATTGCCCAAAATTCAACAGTCATATTGCACTTCATTGTAATTCTTTACGTTGTAAGTTGTGAACCACCAGTACTTTCCAGGGGAATTTCAACCTCTAATATTCGCTTAATAAATCATGCTCTCAAGATGATCAAACGTGAAGTCAAGGTGCAGTGATTATTATTGGTGATTAGAATGCAAACATTAAAAACAATGAAAAAAGGAATAAAAGAAAAAAGCAGTGAAAGAAGAGTAGTTTTTATATGTAGACTTGGTGATGTGAATGAATCTGGAAAACATATGATATAATTTTACAAAACCAACTACTTGTTCATAGAAAATACCCCTTTTCAATAAAGCTAAAAGAGACTAACATATGGAATTCCCCATATAGAATGCACAGAAATTACATTGAATGCATCTATGGGAAGACATGGAAAGAAAGCTTAATATCAGCCGTTTACACCAGACCAAGCAGAGAGTGTGGAATAGACCATCAGTTGCTCATAAGTCAGTTCAGGATAAGGCTGATATATTTTTTTAATTCCATAGGAGCCAAAAAATTACCTGGATTCTATCCCACTTGCATTTCCAGAACATCTAATGAACAGAATTGATGCATTGGACATTAATGTGAACCACATAGGAAAGAATTAAAAGACCCAAGTTGATGTCAGAAGAGACTCTGAAAACTCTCACACTTAAAATAACTAAAGCAAATGAAAGGAAGAATGAAGTTAAGGAGTAGAATTGAAAATTTTAAGTCGCAGGTCATGAAGACAAAGTCAAATACTGTAGCAATTTAAGCAAGGACATGGAATTGGAAAAAAAAAGTGGAGGACTATCCTCAGCATATCTGACACTGAATGAACTCAAGGAGAAATTCAAACTTTGAATTGCAATTTTGGGAGATTCTATAGGCAAAATATTGAATGGAGCAAGTGGCATCCACTGCAGATGGAAAGAATACACAGAGCCACTGTACCAAGAAGAATGAGTCAGCAGTTCAGTTCCTGAAGCAGCAGGTGAACAGGAATCAATGGTGCTGAAGGAATAAGTACAAACCGCACTGAATGTTGCAGCCAAAAGCATGCCTCTAGGAATTGACAGCATGCCCGTGGAAATGCTTTAGAAAGCCTAAGACGCACTGAATGCACTCATTCTTCTATGCCACATCATTTAGATGACAGCTACGTGGCCAACTGACTGGAAGTGATCCATATTGGTGCTCATTGTAAAGAATGGTGATGCAACAGAATGCTCAAACAAGAACCAATATTATCGATAAAGGTAATTTTTCTTTTATTTTCTTGAATCTTATTCAACAAGAACTTCCAGAAGTTCAGGCCAGATTCAGAAGAGGACATGGAACTAGCAATATGAGTGCTGATATCAGGTGGATCTGTTTCAAAGTAGGTAATACCAGAAAGATATTTACTTCTGTTTCATTGACTACGCAAAGGCATTCAACTGTGTGGACCATAATAAGCTGTAGATAACCTTGAGAAGAATCGAAATTCCAGAACACTTCCTTGTGAGCCTTTAGAATTTGTACATGAAGTAAGAAGCAGTTGTGCACATAGATGCATGTTAATAGTGCATGATCTAAAATCAGAAAGGTGTGTACTAGGGTTGTATCCTATTACCTTACCTGTTCAATCTATATGCTAAGAAATCACCAAGAAAGCTGGATTATATGAAGAAGAAAGTGGCATTATCATTGGAGGAAGTCTTATAAGAACCTGCAGTATAGAGATGACAAAATCTTGCTTGCTGAAAGTGAAGAAGAATTGAATCATTTGCTATTTAAGAGCAATAATTGTAGCCTTCAGTAATGTTTATAATTCAATGTCAGGACGTCCAAAATTCTCACAAATGGACCAACAGTTAACATCATGCTAAATGGTTAAAAATTTGAAGGTGTCAAAAATTTGTCTTATTTAAACCCTCTATAAATTCTCCTGAAAGCAGAATTCAAGAGATTAGGAGATGTTTTGAATAAGGTAAATCTGCTGTACAAGAATATTCTTTATTCTTTAGAATAATTGAAGAATTATTCTTTAGAATATTGAAGAGTGAGGAAGTTTCTTTAAGAATGAAGATAAACAAGCGACCAACTAGCTCAGAAGAAACAAAGCCCACGTGGAAGAAGTGTGCCAGTCTGTGTGACCATGAGGTGTCAAAAGGATCAGGTATCAAGCATCAAAGAACTAAAAGTTGTATCATTATAAATGAGGGGAGTATAGATTGGGGACCCAAAGCCCATCTGTAGGTGAATCGACATCCCCTTACAGAAGGGTCGTGGGGAGGATATGAGCCAGTCAAAGTACAGTGTAACAACAATGAAATATGCAACTTTCCAAATGCTTCCTTCTCCCACTCCCCACCCCATTATCATGATCCCAATTCTATCTTATAAATCTGACTAGACAAGAGGATGTACACTGGTACAGATAGGAACCAGAAACATAGGGAACCCAGGATATATGATCCCTTCAGGACCAGTGATGTGAGTAGCGATATTGGGAGTGTGGCGGGAAGATCAGGTAGAAAGGGGGAACCGATTGCAGGGATCTAAATATAACCTTCTCTCTGGGGTATGAACAAAAGGGAAATGGGTAAAGGGAGACATTGGACAGTGTAGGGTAAGACAAAATAATGATTTATAGATTATCGAGGGATCATTGTGGAGGGAAGGGAGGAGAGAGATGGGAAATATGAGGAGCTGATTCAGGGGCTTAAGTGGAAAGAAAATGTTTTGTGAATGATGACAGCAACAAGAATGGATTGTGATGGGAATTGTATGAGTCCCTTATAAAATGATTAAAAATAAATTAAAAGAACGAAACCATCTTATTCTCTCCTAACCCAAGCCATTGTATTTTATCTATGGTATCATATGCGTGTGAAAGCTGGATGCTGAATAAGTAAGACTGTAGAAAAACAGACGTTTTGGATTATGGTGTTGGAGAAGAATATCTGAAATACCATGGACTGCTAAAAGAAGAAACTGCTCTTTATTGGAAGATGTAAGGCCACCATGTTCCTTAAAGATAAGGATGGCAAGATGTCATCTGACTTGTTTTAGACATGTTGTCAGGAGAGGCCAGTCCATGGGGAAAGGCATCATGCTTGGTAAAGTGGATGGGGCAGAGAAAAAAAGGAAGATCCCCAACAAGGTGAGGTGACACAGTAGCCAATCAACAGACTCGAGCACAGGAACAATTGTGAGGATGGTGCAGGACAATGCAGAGATTGGTTTTGTTTTGCATAGGCTTCCTGTGGAGTAGAGCCAACGTGATTACACCTGTGATAGGTAGGTTTCTTCTTGCCAACATGGATCACACCTGGGATTAACTGAAGGGTAGAGAGAGAAATGAATCAGCAAGTCTCACCCTTCTTATCTCTTGCTCTTTGACCATTGGACCAATGTGCTGTTGACTCGCTTGTTCTCTGTCTTCATTTGCAGCTACACTAATAGTGGGATACTTAACCTGTGGACTGTGTCACTGTAGTTTGAGGTTCCTTCAGGACCTGCTTTGATTTGCTACTGGAATGTACGTTTCTTGATTTAGGACTGTCAGACCCTGTCATCTGGCTTGCTGTTTGCTGCCAGTGGCCAGATAGATTGACTTGCTCTACAGAGGACTACCTAGCAGTCCTCAAGACTGGAAGGACTGCCAGTGTATTATCTGTTTAATACACTGTTTATCTGTTTAATATATTTATTATTATAGATATGTTATTATCTATAATATATAGATATTATATAGATATTATATATAACATAGATTATAGATATAGATATAGATATATTATTATATTATATATTATATATAAACTATATATAATTATAGATATTTATATAATATATAAATAATATATAATATATAAATCTATATATAAATAATATAATATATAATATATAATATATTATTATCTATATAAATATAGATATAGATGATGGAGATAGATAGATACATAGATAGATAGATACATAGATAGATAGATAGATAGATAGATGATAGATAGATAGATAGATGATAGATATTAGTGTCCTGGTTTTGTTTCTTTAGAGAACCCTGTGTAACATAACACCTAAGAACAATGATAACATGTTCCTTTATGAATAACTGATTCATACTTGAAATATGGTGACAGATGAGATTTTGTAGGGATATTTTAGTGGATTAAACTTTTTAAGATAAGAATCCTGATTAATGCTATAATTTAAGAGTAAGTAGGGAATAAGATGTCCTTTAATTTTTAATAGAATCTCCCAAAATATGTGTTTATCTTGAACAATGGCAGTAAGTTTAGGGAGGAAATTGGAAGAAGATAGAAACAAAGAGGAATACATAAAGACAAAAGCAAGTAGCTATATTTTAAAATGCAGTCTAAGAAGGGATATGACCACTCTTAATATATTCACTTTGTTCCATAGCCTACCAGCAATGGTTGTAACCTAAATCTAGAGAATGCAATCAGATTTACACAGTGCTTTTTTTTCCCTAACTGCTTTTAATTGGAGGACATTGGAAAAGTATACTGACACTTTTGAGGAGATTAGGCAATACTTTATTATAGGTGATCTGAGCTATATAAAAAATTTTATTGTGAAAAGATTCGAGGAATAGAAAACATAATTGAACTTTGCACCTCATCACAATAATTTGTGTTAAAAAGATAAAGAATAATAATAGATTTTGCTGACTTTGCTCTTATCCAATGTATTTTTATTTTCCTGTGTTTTTGCCACTTTAGCTTCATTATGCTTTGAAGATTAGACTGTACCAGGAGCAACTGAGAACCATTGCCACTTAATTGGGAAAGTGCTCTTTGGAACCAGATCCCCACCTTGAAAAGCACCTTCTAATTTCTTTTGGAGACATATCTAAAGCACATCTGAGGATCTCATTACTGTCATTTTGTTACTGCCAGTAATTACTTATATTAGTAAAATAACAATATTCAGGAAAAATCTTTATGCAAAAGCTGGCAATTCATTGAACTTATCTCTCTTATTCATTTTCTTCATGAGATATGCTAGAGCTGAAAACATAATGGTGATGTAAATTAAATGAAAATAGTTTGCAGATTGTTTAGGGACTTGCATTTTTCCACTGTTAATGGTCACAAACATAAACTTTTGAATTTATTCTAGCAAGCTTTTCTCAATATGTCAGTATTTCTACCTTTCCCACCACCCTGAACCCTGAGCTTGGGATTTCAATAGAAAAATAAAACCAACAAAATGAAAACGAAAATCAATCTTCTTTTACTTAGGAACAAATTAAATTCCTCTTCTAAAGTAATGATTTTTACCTTAAAGCAGTGATAACTATCTTGTTACTCTGTCAGGTTTCCTACCTCCTTATCTTACCACAGTTAACCTTACTAATCCCCTCACTTTCAAACTCTTCCTGACTTGTGGCTCTTTAAGCACTTTTGTTAAGCTTGATCATTTATTTACACTTGGCCTCTAATGGAGTTGGTGTCACTTAGAGGACTGTAAATGGATTTTGCTGAAAATCAAGTTCTTTGGACACTCTAGAACTATTGCTCCTACCCCCTCCCCGTTGTCTTGTAATTGATATCAGTGTCAAATAGATTTTCACCATGTTTTTGCAAGTTCCTCTCAGCAAACTGAAAAGATGCCAAATTCACATTTCCCTTTTCTTTAGCTTTCCAACATTTGACAGTACCTGTAAACCTGATAAATACATAGATAGGAACATTTGGTAGTATCAGGCAAAATTTGAGGAAAATATATTTCAATGAGGAAGTTACACTGTCACAGTGTAATAATAAATTCAAGTTAATATCTGGACATTTGCCAACTATTACTCTAATAGTTTGTCATCTTTCCAGTTATTAAGTAACTACCTCTAAGATATGTGTTATTGGATGGAATATTTTTATAAACAGAAATCATCAATTGCCATACTCTGTATTAGAACACATATTACGGATTAATTTCTAAGTAAGTACTAACTGGATTTCTATGATGAAACACACACACAAGCAACAAAACAAAATGTTTTCTTCAAATAGGTTATGCTGTTATTCTAAATATGTAGCCATAATTTAAGTTGCATTCCGTACATATTTTCAAATACAATGACTTCTGATGAATTATTTGTGTATTGGCAATTCTAATTCTCTTTGCTCTGAAAATATGCAGAATAGAGAATTTAATAGTTTATTTGCAAATTAATACCATCAGCTTGATTTCAAAAGGAGATATTGTCCTTATCTTAATCCTAAGAAAATTTCTGAATAGGATCTTAGCTAGAAAAATAAGAATAAATGTTGTTATAATAAATAGAGCAGAGGGTATCATAAATTGAAGTATTTCCATTTTTGCCTAATATGGACATATTTGTTGAGTAAAGCCATTTGAGACCTTAAAATATCAAAAGGAATCATACCAGTATCTGCATATTATGATACATAATTAATACAATTGGTGTCAAGCATTTTACTAAATACATTATATAGTCTAACTTGCTTTATTTTACAACAATCCAGAAAAGTGTTATAAATCTTGCACAGAGAAGAATACACGAACTCTCAGGAAAGTAATTTGTGCAATATGAGTATGAATAAAAATTAGAGAAAAGTCATCCTTACTCAGATGCGCTGCACATTATATTTATAGTTATCATACAAATAAGGGTAAGGATAGAGACACAAAGTCTTACTACACACCATCTCAGAAGACTGTTACCTGGCTCAGAAATAATAAGTGGACATAAAAATTAAAGCATACCTCTTCTTGAATATGATATGACTATTTAGTTATACAATATTCATATTCAGATTGATTTTAGGAAAATATGGTTTGTAAGTACATCCTGGCCTTCATAATTTAATATATCTCATATTTTAAACCAAAGTAGTAATTGGTACAGATTTCTGGAAGCCACAGCCAAGGAACTGAAATTTCTGTTGAAACAAGAAAATAGCAAGGAAGAAAGACTAGATAATGAAAATGTTATTTATGACTGAGCCCCGGTGGTGTAGTCGTTGAGTGTGGGACTGCGGCCCACTGACTTTGTGGTGCAAATCCAGCAGCAGCTCTCCAGGAGCAAGGCTGGGCCTCCTACTCCCACTAGAGGGCAGTGATGCAGCCCCCCAAAAGAAAATGATATTCAGATAATGTTATATTTATGCAAGCTATGCAAGGAGACATTGCACACCTTGCACAATTTCATAAATCATTTAAGGTCGAAAAGATCATTTATGTGCCTACAAAAGTTAGACAAAGAAGAGAAAAAGTAGAAGAATTTATGATGATAACAAAAACATTGTCTATTTTGAGGTGTCTCAGATAAACAAACAAGTAAGTGCCTGAAGAAATACAAAGGAAGTCCTCTTTGGAATAGAGGGTGGTGTCACTTCAATGGGCTTCCTGTGGACATGCTGCTGAGGAACATTAGGCTCCTCTGAAGAAGGAGCTCCTGGGTGATGCAGAGCTTCAATGACCATGACGAAGTCTGCAACGAACTTGATCAATGCAAAGACATCGACAACGCTCACAGATTTCTCAAAGATGATTTAGATGGCTCCTGGGTGAACAGTGCTTCGTTCTTTTAAATATAACATAACCCTAAGTTGGATTTGACTTTGAAGACACCAACCTAGATATTTTTAACATCTCGGTGATGTTTTCAATGTCAATAAAGATTTTCTGTCTCGAAACCTACAAGGGCAGTTTTGCCCTTTCCTCTTGGTCTCTGTGAGTCAGAGTTGACTTCCTATATGCCTGAGGTATTTTGACAGTGCAAAATAAAAGGATCATGACACCACACAATTGATTAAAAATGAGGACTAGGACTTTAAAGAGTCAGTGGAATGTAGAGTAGAACCTATTGCCTATGAAGGACGAAGAAAGGCATTCCACTCTTCTATTCACTTCACGTAGTTTATATATTGGGTCAAATTAGAGGAGGATATTGAACTTTATAACAAAACCTAGCACAAGAAAATCAGATATATTTACAGGGAGTGGAAAAGATCAGGTGCTATCTTGTTCACATTCTATAGTGTTTTCAGTCTGGAAAATAATTTTTTTTTTCTGAAGCAGGTTCATAAACCTCTCTCCTAGACATATAATTCTATCTCAGTTCTCATTTTGCTTTATAGCAAATAGGTCAATTGATCTTAATCTTTCAACCAGGAATGGAAGCAACATAAGCTTGTGCTCTCTACATCTTTTGACATCAGCACACCAAAAAAAAAAAAAAAAAAAGTGTAGAAAGCCATTAGTAGAAAAACTTCCTAAGAGTTTTGAAATATATTCAGTACTCTTTTCACAGAGATAAGCTTTCTTTTCCTGAGTAATTCGGCACAGCAGGAGATACACTTTTGACAACAGTTACCATTATTCATCCTGCTCGTGACGTTCATTAGAGATAGCAATCTGTACTTCTCATAAACTTCATGCAATTAAAAAATTCCTATTATATTTCCATAGTTCATTGACCTAAAGCCTCTACTTCATTGAATGGTACTTCTTCTTGGTTTCACTGTATAGTATTGTGTTTAAAATACCAGACTCTCTAGGCAAATTACCTGGTGCTGAATCTTAGCTCTTCAATGTTCTTACCAGGAGTCAGTTACATTATCTCCAATGTCTCCCCATTTTTTGCTACTTGAGTTCATGAGCTCATGGTTTTTCTAGAGTTATGTTTACATAAAGGTATTAAAATGAATGCAATTCTAGAAGAAATAGTGTAGATTTCTAATTTTAGATTCAAACTTCTTGAATAAATGTATAGTTTTCACTACATATTCTAAACCCTTCTACATATTTAATTATATAGTTATGTATTTAAAGCAAACTTTAAAAAGTGCATGGGCACAATTTAATTCCATTTTCCAAGAAAAATTTAAAGTCCCTTCATATATGTTTGTATATTTAATTATTTGCTGGTCCTTTTGTGGTGTTGTAGCCTTGGATCAGACATTCTCCAGAGTGATTGCTCAGGACACATTTTGCTAAAGGACTGCTGTCCTCATCAGGCACATGCAAGAAGTCAGTGTAAAATCTACCTCTACACAGATATTTTGGGAAGAGCCTAGTCCAGACACTGACTTTTGCCAGGATTGAGTGGCAGGGTGTGGGGATGTGAGTGGTGGTGGTGGGGTAAGGGTCCATCGATTCTTGCAGATCTAAATCAAGATTGCCTCACAGGTCCACCCAGTGATTTTAAAAACGCTAAAAACACAGAAGCTTGGAGGGAGCTGCCTGATCAATGTGAGCCTGGAGGGGAGTCTGTCTTTGAACTTGGAATCCTGCACTGCAGATGTTCTAGAACAGTGATGATACTTGGTCTGTTCCTGAGCTAATTACACTGAAGACAAAAGAAATAGCAGCATGCACAGCAGAGTTGAGTGACGGACCAAAGATGGCAGTCATAATAGGTATGGCTAACAGTGACACAAGGCGGAGTTGGCTTAAGGCAACTGTGATGGTGGCCATGGGTATGGTATCTTATGGAGCATGGCTCGGTACCCCTGGAAGGAAGTTACCAATGGAGAAGATGCTTGGACATACACCTTCCATGGGTTGTACATAAAGTCGGTTTGCTTCCAGAGCCATCCTAATTCCAGATTAATGCTGCCACTCACCCAGGATATCAACAAAGATCCTATTTAAATTTGTTCCAGAATGCATGCCCTCCAAATTCACTGCCACTGATTTGATTCTAACTCAGATAACCTTTATACCAAAAAAAAAAGTCTTGTAAAACTTACAGAAGCAGACAGCTTTATCCTTCCTTCCACCTGAGTTACTGATGGGTTTGAACTGCTCATCTTGCAGATAGCTGCTGAACAGATGATGTACTATTCCGCTAGAGTACCAGCAATCACAAAAAAATAAAATCTGACTGAAATAATACATCCAGAGAGACAGAGAAACAGCTGTGCCACCAGCTAACCCAATCCAATAATCAACCCGTGGAGAGAAACACGTGGCAAAACCTTACTATGGAGTGTGCTGACCTAGTGCCCTAGAGTGAGGTAATTGAGGCAGGGTGAGTAGGCAACCTTTTAAACATTGTGGGTCCTTCCTTACAATGCTGCTAAGTAAAGTATTTATAATAGTGGAGGGTACTGGTTCTCCTCAAGTTGGTTCCTATATATTATTTTCTTTCTGTGATTAATCTGTTCTCATTGATTACTATTTACTTATTGTGTGAGTCCGGGTAGACTAGAGGAACAAATTTCATTGACACCCATATAGATATAAGGAAAAGGTTTATATAGAAGAGGAACAGGATATTGAGCCAGTCAAGTACAAAGTTATAAGTCTGATATTAACCCATATGCCTGAAATCAGTCTATAAAATCTCCTTCTGACTCACGAAGTCACAGGTCAGTGGTTGAAGAAGCCCGGTGCTGGCAGGGGTCTCCACAAGGCTCCTCGCTTCCAGGGCTCAGGGTCCATCAACAGCAGAAGCAACTCATCGGTGGCAGAGGACTCCATCTGGCCGCCCCTCCACCAGGGCAAAGCCGTGTGGTCTCTCCGCTGGTTCCTCCAGCTTCTCAGATACTGCCATCTTGTCTTGTCTGCCATTCATCATCTCTAAGACTAACTCCCAACAACTGGGAGATAGCTTCTCCTCTTCATGAGGGAAATATCACGATATTTCCCAGAAGTCTTAGGAGAAAGCCATGCCCACATAGAGGCTTCATTAGCTACTCGATGACTATCTCCTGATTAACAGGCTAGATTCCACCCCTACGTTTCAATCATAAAATTTATATAAGCCCATGACTGCCACACTTATATAAATGATAGTCTCCAATAGCCACACTGTGTATCTAGTGTATGTGAGCCAATAAAATACACTACTATAAAACTCACTTTAGTAGTCTTAAGATGCCACTGGATTTAGAGTTCTAACGTGTGTCTGTGTAGGCTTGCAAGTATGCACACGCGGACATCTTTTGCATCACATTTCAATGACAGATATGTTCTACATGGTTAACTATACCACAGGACTTCAAATAATGGGGAAAAAGCTCTTGTCCTTTCCTCCCAATTTTCCATAAACTTTGTGAGGTTCCATAGGAGATATGAGAGATATTTCAAGGAAAGTTCATATACCTTTTAATTAATAAAAGAGAAAATAATAAGAACAAGTCACATCTCTAGCATGTTTATGACCATAACATATATGGGCTTAAAGAAAATGGAATTATAAAAGACTGTGTGTAGGCAATTAAAATTTTATTTGTGATTTTAGCAACTATATGCAGTTGAAGGTTCATTGATTGCAAAGCAGTTAAACACTGACTGCTTACCTAAGAGCTTTTGGTATGAATCCAGCAGCTCCTCTCCAGAATCAAGAAGAAGCAGTTTCCTTCCATTCACGAGGCATTTTTACTGTTCTACAGAATCTCTGGGTGCCAGACTTGACTCAATAGTAAAAGACTTGGTTTTTGTTATTGTTTATGTATAATGTAGCCTCTTCCATTTGGTAATTATAACAGTTTATTCTTTTTCCCCAAGAAACAGGAAATTAGAGCGCTACACACCAAGTGAAAAAGTAAAATATATTAATGTATTAATATACTTATATAGCTTAATATATAAATATGATACCACTTTAATATAAAAAAGTGTTTTATAGAATAAGATAATTCTTTCCTTTGGGAATATTAATGTCAGTTGCAAAGAGTTCTATTTTTTGGAGGAAAGTTTTTAATGAAGAGCAATGATGTGATTAAAATGTGTGCTGTGATACAGAGTTGAAACATTATTGAAAGAGGAGTAATAGCACTATCCTGATACATAAACTTCAGTAATTATTACAAATTTTCCAAGAGTTAAAGAAAATTAAAATTCAGAGAACAGCTATCATACAAACGTCCTTAGGCAGGTGATTGCCTGGCCTTTCTCCTGCATTGTCATTGGTCACATTCACATCTCCAGCCCTTTGCTTTTCAGTCAAGCAATGAGCTATTGAAGATCCAAGAAGCCTCTATTTCTCTAGATGATGGTTTTTCCTTTAGACTTTTGATTCAGCCTACATTTTGAAGATGAGTACAATGTGTTGCTGGAAACTTGTCACTGATATTTCTAATACCAGCAGGGTCATCCAAAGTGAAAACATTTCAGCAAAGATTCTATATTAAGAACAGACTAGAAAGAAGGAATATGCTGTCTACTTTGGAGAGATTAACAATTAAAAAACTCACAGATAGCAGTGGAACATTGGGAGAAACTGAAAACATCTGCCAAGTAGCAGTAGAACATGATCGGAAATAGTGCTAGAAAATGCGCTCCTTGGGTCAGATAGTACTCAAAATATCATGAAGAATAGCTGTCTTCTCAACATAGAGTCTGCCATATAATATGGTTGGAGTAAAACCATTGGAGTAAAGTCTTCAGGACTTTCCTTTGGAAATGGGGCATAATCAAAATGACAAAAATTGCAAACATCTCTTAATACGTTGAACTTTGAACATACAGAATATACATTTAGGTAAATTGGAAGTCATCAAAAATGAAATGGAATGCATTAGGACCAATTTTACTAACACCTTCAGTCTAAAAATCCTCCAAAAGTCACTCAAGTTGCATTGGTAAATATGGGAGATCGAAATGCAAAAGTTGAAGACAAAGAGGAAAGATAAGTATTTAGGAAATATGGTCTTTGTGATAGAAATGAAGCTGGAGCATTTTGCAAGACCAAGGACTTCATCACAAATCCCCCTTTTCAGCATCACCAAAAGCAACTATATGGACTTCTCCAGGTGGAATACAAAGGGATCAAATTGACAGCATATGTGGGAAAAGATGATGGAAAACAAAATCATCAACTAATATCAGGTTTAGGAGCCTCTGTGAAACAGATCATCCATTCATTGTTTATAGATAACTTTAGATTGAAACTGAAGAAAACTAAAACAAGTCCACAATAACCAAAATACAATGTGAAATTTATCCCACCTGGAATTCAAAACATCTTGAGATCAGATTTGATGCCTTGAACAGAAGATCATTATGATGAATTAAATCAATCACAAAAGGACAAACATTTCCTTTTGGTTCTGAAATTCATAGGAATCGATACTTTTCAATGCATTTAGATTGCATGTTTGATCAAGTTCTGACTAAATATTCTGAAAAAAATTCTTCAATTTATTCATCACAAGTTTTGGTGGTGGGTGCATAAATTTGAATAATAGTTGTATTATCTGAGTTTCCTTAAAGACTTATAAGTATTCTTTTTTTCATTGTCAGTATTGTAGATCTTGAAATATTTTTCACAAGGAATGCAGCACCATGTTTCTTCCATTTACATTTCCAACAGAGGAAAACATATTGCTGCATTCAAAATGGCCAAGAACTAGTACATTTCAGCTCACTAAGGCCCAGGATCCCCAATGGCATACTGAATGGTGTGTTAGATTATGGACTGCAAAATCAGCCATTGGAACACATAAGTTGCTTCACAGGAAAAGAGGAATCTTTCTACTCTCATATAAACTTAGAGTCTCAGAAACCCACAGGGACAATTCTACTTTGAATTATACTTTTGCTGAGTAAGAATCCTCTTGATGACAGTGAGACAAGTTGAGAATGCCTAGGCGAGCAATCTTTCCCTTTTGATATCTTCCAGTGTTCTTAGAGCCACACTTCATATACGCCATGTGAAATTTATAAGGAGTGTTTGCTGCTGCTGCTCATTTTGAGTTGTCCCCAGCAATAAAGATCCTGAAAGGTTTAGCCCACCCATATTATCAAAATCGACTCTGCTTTGAAGAGCCAGCTCTTCTCCAGTCACATTTTTTTTCTTTTTTTTTTTCAATCATTTTATTAGGGGCTCATACATCGTTTTTCACAATATATAAATAAGCATACTCGTCAAGCACCCTCACATGTCAACTTCTATTATTGTTCTCCAATTGTCCACCTTTTTCCCCTTAGCCCCTAGTATCGGCTTATCCATTCCTTCCCCTCTTCCTCTGGTCTCTCCTCCCCTCCAACCCTCAATAGTTTATACATTGTTATTGTTTTGTCATATAGTATACTGCCCGACCTCTCCCCCAACCCACTCCTTTGATGCCTGTCCTTCAAATAAGAGCTTGTGTATATATCCTTGCTGTTGGTTCCATCTCTCTACCCCTCCTTCCCTCCACCCTTGCAGTATTTCCAATCTAACCATTGACCCGAAGGGGCCCAACCATCCTGGTTTCCCCATATCTCCTGCTCCCCTCTATGCCAGTGTGACTTCTCCAGTCCATCTGGATTTGCAAGGTAGAGTTGGGACCATGATGGTTGGGGGACAAGGAGGAAGGCTTCAGGAATTAGAGGAAACTTGTATGCATGATCACTGCCTGGCTGCCCCCCGACTGGTCTGTCTCCTCCCCATGACTCCCCTGTAAAGGGGTGACCAATTGCCCACCAGTGGCCCTTGGTCCCCACCCTGCTCTCCTCCTCCTATGTAATGATGTGATTCTTGTTCTTTGGTGCTCGATATCTGCTCCCTTCGGCCTCTCTTGATCATGCATGCTGGTGTGCTTCCTGCATGTGGACTTTGCTGTTTCTGCGCTGAATGGTGACTTGATTATCTTAAAGCTTTGAGATTCCAGGCATTCAATCATTTGTTAGCTGGGTACCATCGTTTCTTCTACTTTGTTTGCCTTTGTATCCATTTGTCATCAGTGATATTGGGAGTCAATTGGTCCATTGATTTTGATTTTTGTTCTTTGATACCTGATTGTTTCAGCACCTCATGATCGCACAG
>PVJH01018234.1:0-45760 GCA_004026705.1 Nesogale talazaci | reverse complement strand
ACTGAATAATAATCAATACACAGCTTACATGCTGAAAGCTGGCATTCCACTAAGAGCTGATCTGCTGTATTCAGCTCCCATGAGGATTGTAAAAACCTGAGAATCCAATGAGATGTCCAATCATCCTTACCTTCCTTTCCTCAGCTGGCAGCACTCGAAAGCGAAGCATCCCCTCTTTTATTATTTCCGCTTCCTCGGAGAAGTCAGGATTGTCGGATAAAATACTGCTTCTGTTTTCTTCCAGCCACATCTGGAACCCCGTCGTTGGCCTAAAATGGTAATTATGTGGGAAAAACTCATACTTAAGACATACTTCAAAATACCTTTTTACTTTTCAAGTTAGTAATGAATCAGTCTTAATACCTATATAACGAACACAGGAGACACAATTGTGCTTACTGATATTCAGCCTATACCTACTTCACTTAGCTATATGGTTGGGGTCAAAAGAACAAGTCGTTATGTAAAAATCAGCAATGAGAGAAGGTGGAGGATGGCCACACTAGCTTACAGAGTGGAGGGAGGCTGGCTAACAGGCCCCGGTCAAGTTAAGGCATCACCTTGACCATCACTGCGGCTGCTACTCTTGCCTCGTGGCATTTGCTACTGCCACACAAATGTGAAGGACCAAGAGTCCAAGAGCCGATTTGTCACTGGCTATCCATGCAAAATGTCAGATAAGAAGAGAATTCACAAGTGAGGAACAGCTGTGCTGAAACTTGCCTGCAAACCGTAGGATGAAGAACGGAAAACTCCTTTGAGAAATCCAAAGCAAAAAATGAGCTACATTAGCAGTTTCTGAGCACAGCAAGCGTGCATGTTGTACTTTTTGGAAAGACTTTTGTATGAATGCGAATAGTCCCATCGCCTGCAGTATCACCTGGTTCCTCTGGTTCAGGTGTCCCTGGTAAGTTCTTTTTTTTTAATCTTTGAAACCAGCTACTTGAAACTTTACAGCCTCTTGCAAACTCCTCCCCCATCACCCCCCTCACCGACAACCCAGCATAGTTGTAAGCTGTATTTAAGCTCACTGACTCTCCCCCACCACCTTGGTCAGCATTTTCTTCCCCAGAGTGTGATTGGTAAATAATTCACATATCACGCAATTCAATCGTTCAATCCCATTTCACTTCTGACACAGAACTTGGGTTGCTCGCAGACAGTGGGGATGGTCAGTGTTTACTGGGCACTTCTCGCCCAGCATGGTTCTTATGTATTTGCCTATTGAGTAAGTAAGAGCCTTCTGAGGGGGGCAAGGCTAGTGTCTCGCTGCACAGCTGAGAAAATGGAAGCTCAAAGAGCAGCTCACTTACTCAAGAGCACCTACCAGTTCTCCACCTGTGGGTCGTGACCCCTTTTGGGGATCAAACGACCCTTTCACAAAGGTCACCTGATTCATCACAGTAGCAACATGACGGTGATCAAGTAGCAATGAAAATAATGTCCCGGTTGGGGGGAGGGGCACCCCCACATGAGGACCTCTAAGAAAGAGTCGTGGTGTGAGCCAGGGTGAGAGCCAGGGACTTAGAGAGAGTCAAGCTTGGGATTCGACAGCTGGGCACCTTCACAGCTAGCCCAGCTGCTTCACCGACATTGTAGCTGAACTGACTGAAAACGACTCGTCTACACCAACCCAAAAAACAATGGCATATATAGCAGAGAAAAAGGTTTATAACAAAAAAATTTTTTTAGGTTTATAACAAAATTTTAAATGGAAACAAAAACCCAGGGTATAAAATTATATCTCTAATATAAACCTCATTAAGTGCTAAAGTATAAATAATTTAAAGAGTAGGAGGAAAATATTACCTTGAATAAATGATTGTGTATCTTTAAAATTTATGTATTTTTCAAATTTTCTACTTTTTTTTCCCTGTTTTTTTTTCCCCTTGGGGGGGCATCACTGCCATCTGGTGGTGGGAGTAGGAGGCCCAGTCTTTGCTCTTGTGGAGCCACTGCTGGAATTGAACCTCCATCCCAGTGGGCCACAGTCCTGCGCACAACCACTATGCCACCAGGGCTCAGCCCTACGCCACCGGGGCTCAGCCGTACGCCACCGGGGCTCAGCCCTCAAATTTTCTACTTTAAAAATCTTTTAATATATATATTTTTATTCTCAGAAAAAGAAGATTTCACTCTAGAGTGAAACGCTCAGGGTGTCCAAGAGAGCAGTAATGGGAGCAAAGCAATGACGTCCCTGGGGAAAAGCAAAAATAGATGTTGGAGCAGAGGGCATGTCACCCCTAGACTCAAATAGAAAACACTCCTAAAGGTAAACAAACAGATCATGAACTAGTTATAGGCTTTTTTTTGGTCATCTTTTTTTGTTGTTTTGTTTTGTTCTGTCTTTTTTTGGTGCTTACTATAGTCTCTGCGTGTCTATCTTGAAAATATAGGCGGGATAAAAATCCAGAGGAGAAAACAAAAGAACTGATGGTTGAGGGGTGGGGGTGGGGAAGAGACACACACACACACACACACACACACAGAAGAGTGTCAACAAACTCAGGGGCATGGGAACAACAAGTGATCGAAAATCAATGGCAGAAGGTGTAGGATACCTGGCAGAGCTTGATTAAGAGCAATGTATCTGGGAGAAATTACTGAAACCCAAATGAAGGCCGAATATGACAGTGGGGGAAAAAGGAAATAGAAGAAAGAACTAGGAGGCAAAGAGCACTTGTAGAAATATAAATTCAGGCATGTACATAAGTAAATATATTTATATATAATGATAGGAAAATAAATCTACATACTATTTACAGGTTTAGTATTACGGTAGCAGACGGACAATGGGCCTCTATTCAAGCACTCCCTCAGGGCAAGAACACTTTGTTCTATTTACCAGGCATTCTGTGATGCTCACCTTCCTGACACAATCGCTGAAGACAAAATGGGTGCATAAGCAAATGTGGTGAAGATAGCTGATGGTGCCTGATTATTAAAGGAAATAGCATCTGGGATCTTGAAGAAAAATAAGCGGCCATCTAGCTGGGAAGCAACAAAACTCACAAGGAAGAAGCACACTAGACTGTGTGTGATTGTGAGGTGTTGATGGGATCAGGTATCAGGCATCAATGACTCGGAACAAAACAATCATTATCAATGTTAAAGAAGGGTTGTGCAGAGTGGGGACCCAAAGTCCATCTGTAGGCAACTGGACATCCCCTTACAGAAGGGTCGTGGGGAGGAGCCAGTCAGTCAGGGTGCAGTATACAACTTACCTCTAGTTCTTTAATGCTTCCTCCCCACTACTATCATGACCCCAATTCTACCTTACAAAAGCTAGATTAGAGCATGTACACAGGTAGAGATCAGAGCTGGAAACACAGGGAGTCCAGGACAGATAAATCCCTCAGGACCAATAATGAGAGTAGCCATACCAGGAGGTTAAGGGGGAAATAAGGGGAAGATGGGAATAATCACAATGATCTACATATAACCCCCTCCCAGACAACAGAAAAGGGGGTGAAGGAAGACATTGGGCAGTGTGGGACATAAAAATACTAAAAACTTTAAAATTATCAAGGGTTCATGAGGGAGGGGGGGAAGGAGAAAATGAGACGCTGATACCAAGGGCTCAAGGAGAAAGCAAATGTTTTGAGAATGATGATGGCAACAAATGAACAAATGTGCTTGACACAACGGATGGATATATGGATTGTGATATGAGTTGTACAAGCCCCCAATGAAATAATAAAAAGAAAACAATCTTTTAAAAAGAGATTATTAGTAGGACCATAATCATTTGCCCAGTTTTCTAAAAATACATAATTTTCAAATAATCTTAATGTAATCTTATTACAAGAATAAGACTAAAACAAATAAAAAGCAATACTAAACAAAAAGTTCTTAAATTTACAAAAATTAATAAACACACACTGGAGTCAATCTTGCAGCCATGCCACAAGTCTAGTTCACAGCATGTAATTTCCCTGAATGCCTCTTGACAGCTATATGTGTTTGTGTGTGTGTGTGTGTGTGTGTATATATATATATATACATATATATATATATATATATAATCTTTTAAAAGAAAACAAAAATTAGCTATTTCAATTCTGAGTTAGTAAATCAAATGTTTGTGTCCAACACTTCAGCTAAATAGTCATTCTGTCACGAGCTTTCCTAAAGTACGCTTTCTCCAGGGTCTATGAAGAACATGACAAAGTTGAAGGATCGATGGTCTTAAGTAAAATAGATTCTGCGTAAGATCTAAATGAAATGCAGAACAAAAGAAGTAACAAGCACCGCAGGCACTCCCTCACATTAAATTGGTTGACATAAAGTTACTAGTAAACTGAAAATGAAATGGTGACTTCCAATTGAGTGGCCACATGTCATATAAATCTAAGAGCAAAGGAATAAACAAATAGGAGGGCTCACTCAGAGACAGGACGATGACCCACAGCACTGCAGGGGACAGCAGGAGGACACAGTTCAGAAATTGTGCGCCCTTTTCCCGGGCAAAACACGAAAGGAGCACAAGAGAACAAACAGGGGAACAAAGTATCAAAGTCCCTGAGGAATCCTGAAAATAAGATCTCTGAATCGGTGGGCAGGGTTTTGCACCTCACCAGACCTGGAACTATTCAGAGGCTCCCCCCCACACACCATGTCTATCAGCTAAGATAGGCAGGATAACCAATTCCCCAATCATGAGGGGGAAATGGGGCCAACAAATCCAGGGACAAGGGAACAACAAGAGATGTAAAAATTAATGGCGAGGAGGACCTGGTGGGGTTTGATCAAGAGCAATGTAGCTGAGAGGACTTACTGAAAGCTGAATGAAGGCTGAACATGAGAGTGGGAGGGGAGGAAAGCAAAAAGCACGAGAAAAGAACTGGGAGACAAGACATTACAGAGGTATAAATATAGCCATGTACGTATGTAAATATATTAATATATAACAATAGGGATATAGGTCTATGTACATATATTTAAATGTTACGTACTAAGGTAGCAGACGGACATTGGGTCTCTACTCAAGTCCTCTCTCAATGTAAGAACCCTTTGTTCAAACAACCTGGCACTTTGTGTCGCTCACTTTCCCAATGTGATCACTGAAGTCAAAATGGTGCATAAGCAAAAGTGGTGAAGAAAGCTGATGGTGCCTGGTTATTAAAAGATATACTGTCTGGGGTCTTAAAGACTTGAAGTTAAACAAGCAGTCATCTAGCAAGGAAGCAACAAAGCCCACATGGAAGAAACACATCAGCCTGTGTGATCACAAGGTGTCAATGTGATCAGGTATCAGAAGATCCCAAACAATCAATTATATTGATGCAAACGATGGGGGTTGGAGTGGTGACCCAAAACCTATCTATAGGCAATTGAAAAGTCACAAGGAAGGAACAAGGCAGCCAGGGTGCAGCACAGCACCAACAAAACACACAACATTCCTCTAGTTCTTTAATCCCCTCTTGTCATGACCCCAGTTCTACCTTACAAATCTGATTAGATTGGCTGGAGCATGTACACTGGTACAGATAGGAACTCTCCACACAAAGAATTCAAGACAGATACAACACTCAGGAACAGTAATGGGAGTAGTGATACCATAAGGGCAGGGGAAAAAGTCAGGGAAGACAGGGGAGAAAGGAGGAACTGAACACAAGATTGATTTACTAGCGCCCCCCCCAAATAAAAAAAATAAGAGAAACGTGGGCGAAGGGTGACAGTGAACACTGCGAGATATGAATATATTACTATAATTTATTAAGAGTTCATGAGGGCAGGAGGGTAGGGAAGGGAGGAGAAGAGG
Organism: Nesogale talazaci; assembly: GCA_004026705.1. Classification (NCBI taxonomy): domain Eukaryota; kingdom Metazoa; phylum Chordata; class Mammalia; order Afrosoricida; family Tenrecidae; genus Nesogale; species Nesogale talazaci. The sequence continues at coordinate 39,996 of PVJH01018234.1, read as the reverse complement.
AGCTGAGACCAAGAGGTCAAGTAGAAAAATGTTTTGAAAATGATGATGGCAATCTATGTACAAATGTGTTTGATATAAAGACTGTTTTAAGTGCTACGAGTCCCCAGTAAAGTGATTTTTATTTTAAAAAAACAAAAAGCAAAATAGGAGCTCTCAAATGCCTGGGGCTGTATCAACCCATACAACATCAATGCAGGGCAGTATGTCGATAGCTCATGTAATTACAAGTGTACATTAAATCACAGCATACAAAAATCTGTCTTTAACTGTATTTGCATACGTGAGAAATGGCATCCTGATAGGTATTCATTGAAGTACTGTTTGTAACAGCTAAAGACTAGCGACTAACTTTTGATCACCAGTTGAGAAATTATTTCTGCTGCACATGGGTTTTCTATGAGCTGGAACCAACATGATGGCACCTTACAGCACTATATGCAACGTGAAAAAGATGACGAAAGCCCTTCATTTTCGGGGAAGGACATGTCCTCTCAGTAAGTAACGCTCAGGTGTCTTCCCAGAAAGAAAGGTCCAGTCAGAACAGCAATGTCCAAGGGCATCTTCTGGACTAGTTCTTTCTATTCAAGGATGAGAGGCTAGGGCAACTTTTTTTCTTTTTTTTTTTAAAGCTCTCAGGGGTAATCTTGATAAATTTCCTCAAAGGACATATGATGCCCGAAGGGTCTTATTTGAAAGAAGTCTTGTCAAAATAAAACACTGCATTTGTGACAAAAAGGAGAGAAAACTGCATTGAGGCAGTTTGCACAACAGTGCACTGCTCAGCCTTATGGCAGCAAGTGCTGTCTTGGGAGCACTTCCCTGTGAAACTTTACTCCGTTCACCTTCTAGGCCTACCTTGCCCCTTCACACTTGTTTTTCACTCCAAATTCACAGAACATTGACCAGACCATGGTCTGGGTGCCTCGAGGAACCCTTAACCATCACTCTGGTGGGGTGTGAGCACAGAGCAGAGTTGTGGAGGCCGGTTAGAAACACTGCTTCTGGGAGTTGGATGGGGGCGGTGTCGAGAAACAATAGCTCCAAGTTTTGTCATTTTGTGGCAATACTTTTTGGCTCACCCTTGGTTAAGCATTGGTCTTAGAGATTGTTACTGGAGAGGATGAACAGGAAAGAGGCTGACCTGAAATCAAAAGTCTTTTGGAAATATATTACCTACTCAAAAACAAAAAATGAATTAAACTCCTTGAAGCTTTAATAATTATAAAATAAGAAGTCCCCCCACCAAAGGGTGTGAAATTGAAAAAAATATGACTCACCAAAGCATATCTTGATATGCAAACTGTAGGTGTACCTGCTTAGTCCCATACCCGTTTCATAGATGGTGAATGGGAGGTAGGGACTCACCCAAGGCCACCCAGTGGAGCTGGCATTCAAGCCCAAGCAGTCAACCTCTGAAATCTGCATTTCTCACAATTATGCTCTAATGTCCTTCAATATAAACAAAACTCACTGCCCCCGAGTTAACGCCAACTTCCAATGACCTGATAGCACAGGGCAGAAAGGTCCCTGTTGAGTTTCCCAGACCATATTTACAGTCTCCTCCTCCAATACAAGTTATTAATTTAAAAATCAAAACTGTCCTTCCCACCTACCCACCGTCACCTAGAGACAAGGACTACCCTTCTTGATACGAACACTTAAGCCGTACAGGTGTTCTGCCCACGCAGCACCATTGCTGATGCACTATTTGTGATAATGGAGTTGCATTATTTCGGGCATCATGTTATAGCACAACCTCTGAGGAATTGCAAACTCCCACTCAGACGAACGAACCTTCGGTTCTCCATGTGTTGAGGAGAGGCTGCTGGGGTCTCAGAGGATGACTTCTTAGGGTTTTCTTCTTTCGCTTCATCAGTCTTAACCACTTGGGAAGGTGTTTTTTGGAAAAAGGAGGCCGCGGACACCTGTAGAAACAAATACGGACTCCTGTAGCGAGACCTTGAGCGATAACACAAGTCGCAGGTAGGTTTTGGGAAATGTGAAGAAACGTTTATAATCATTTAAGATTCTTTTAACGTGAAGTGTGCAGAGGTTTTTAATTTAAATAAACATGCACCCACACAGAAACATTGACGAGATAAATTTGATGCTTTCTAAGTAGGTAGAATCCTATAAAGTGGAGCTCCATTTTACTGATGATAAAGCTGGGGTGTAATGGTAGAGGAGGCAAAAGCAGAATACAGGACCAGGAATGGCTCCTAAGCCAGTCATTACTAAGCTAGCACAGGCATCAGAACCATCGGGAAGCTTGCTTAAAAAATAAAAAAACCACCGATAAATGACCGAGTCCCTGGGCCTGCATATATGTACGTGTGCTGCTTTCTTCAAAAAAACATTTTGAGGTAAAAGTTCACATGGCAAACTAGGTTCCCTAGTTTTGACACAAACAGCTTTGACACAGACTGCTGGGTTGCATTGGTTACAATTTTCACCAGGTGTCCGGCAGTCTCATTACCTCCGGGGTTCACTGGTCTCCACTGATCTCACGTACCCCCGCTCCTTGCCGCCTGCCTTTGCTTTCAGGTAGATGTTAAACTTTGGGTCTCATCTATGTCGTTGTTTAGGGGAACACACCACTCACGGGTGCTATTACAAGCCAACCTACAATTTTCAGAAACGAGGCTGTTTAAGTTTTTAAACCCTTATTTTATGCAAGACATGATGCTTGGGAAAGCAAGGGCCAGCAAACATAGAGGAAGGCCCGCAGGAGGGATGGACACAATGTCTGTATCAAGGGGCTCACACAGAGCAGTCAGTGAGCATGGCATCGGACCAGCGAGTCCTCCATTCTGCTGTCCGAAGAGTTGGTACGAATCAAAACAGACTCGACAGCAAGGAACAGCCTGCAAGTCAGAACTGAGAACCACTGCTCCACTCGGCGGTCCAGTATGAACAACGCGTTCCTCCCGCCTCGTGCCTGGCACAGTGAGCAAGCTGAGAGGAGACACAGACCACTGGGAGGGGCCGAGAGACTACCTGCTTGGACTTCGGCTTTGGAATTAGAGGCTTGATCACTGGAGACTTTTCGCTACTTGCAGCTCGACTCAGCGCAGTGGATTTCTTGGACGACTTGTGCATGTTATCTAGAATATTAGTTGAGTGTGCTGTATTCGTAGAAACGGCTGGCTCTTTGGAATTGGCTGTCACCTAAAGAGCAAACTAGTTTTAGCATTCTATGTTTAAAGAGAGGGAAAACAACAACGAAAAACAACAACCCAAAGAGGCTCATTTTTCTTTAAACGTTTATAAAGTGTTGCATTAAAGGCTTTAGTTTATTTTTGGGTACATTAGGCACAATCTAAATTAGGATTGATACACCTATTCTCAAAACATTGTATTCTTCTCCAGGAAAAAAACATTATCTTTCAAAACCAGTGGTCCTTAGCTGGTATTGCAAGTAGAAATTATCATTTGTATCTCAAGTGTGAGCAAGCGCTGCATGCTCCTATTCCCCTACGGTGATCTCCCTTATTCTGGGCAGGGTCCTCTGGTCACTTGAAAATACTCATCTGCACAAAGACACCTTTAAATAACAGACAATGTCACTGGAAGGAGTTTACCTTGAAGGGGTTTGCCCGTCCTTGGTGGCTAGAGAGAACAGCACCTTTCACAAGCAGAAAAAATATCCTTCTTAATATGGATGAGAAAAATTAGATGATCCTGATTCTATTAACAGTACATGGGACATTTAAATACAGACTGTATGAAAATAAATGTACTTCCCAACTTTAAAACTTATTAACAATTACAGATGGCCCCCTTCTGTTCTTCAAGACAAAGCAGAGGTGATCAGACGGATCTAAGCTCATTTTGCCATTTAGAAACACACAACGCACTGTGTGCACAGCTCTTCTTCTCCCATCACCCCGAAAGAATGGCCCCGATTCTAGCCACAGTTAACCCCGTGTTTACACTCTGGATCCCACCTCCCTTGCCTTCTCAAGTAACTGAAGCTATCAGTGACTCCCCATTCCCACCCACTACTCTGCTCTCTCGATGGGATTCCCCAGGCTCTCCAAAAATTCCCCAAGGCAACAGAAAGACCAACCCTCCAGACTCCATCTTCCCTTACCTCTCCTATAAAGGCAGTCCCTGAAGAGCCCGTTACGTGGACGCCCCATCTCCTCACTGTCCTTTTGTTTCTCCATAATGCCCACTAGACCCAGCTTCTGTTCGAGTCCCAGTGGCCTCCACGCAGCCAATCTGGTGGATATTTTGCAAACTTTCGAAAGCAGGTCGCGCACGCTGGCAGGTTCTTCGTCTGGGATGCCATTCTCCTGGCCCAGCTCCTTCCTCTCCTGCTCCATGGATGGTTCCCTTACCACTTGGATCCCCTAAGACTCAGCCCATTTCTCTTTTCACTCTACACCCTCTGCCAATGCTCCCTCTTTCACGCCCATGGTTCTAATGCTATACTCATGGCAGGAATTTTCCACTTTCTATCTGTAACACAGATGCCCTTTCTGACTTCTTGATCCAAACACTCAACTGCCCATGGGAGATTCAACTGAACCAAGGATTCCTCACTTCCCCCTTCTCCCAGCGCTTCTCTCAGTAAACGGTACCATCATCGTTCACACAAGGACCCCAGCCAAGGTTTTTTCCATGCCCCAACACCCACTCTCTGTTTCCCTCAGAAACACTTCTTTAATGCTTCCCATTCTGCGTGCCCTCACTAACCAGTCAAGCCCAAGCACTACCCCGCCTCCCCTGGACTGCCATGACTGTCTCCTCCTCGGCACAGCCTGCCGTGTCCCTGCGTGAAGATGACAACAGAGGCCCAGAGACCCCATGAGGAAGACCAGGGCCTCCCTCCATCCCCGAGATCTGGCTCCTGCTGTCACGTCCAAAGCACCAGCGCCACTTCCTCTTTGCCCTGTGCCTTCACACAGGCTGTTCCCCGAGCCCAGGGGCTTTCCCTGTCCCTGCTGCCATCTGCCCCACGTTCCTGCCCTGCCGGGGTGGAGTGGCAGGGACAAAACCCAGCAATGTCCGCTTGCTTTGTAGACCCCACACAGCTAGAGAGGACACACAAGAAGCTCTTCAAACATCTGTTAAGTGATCTGTTTCAAACACCTCGGACTTAACAGATGTGTGTACCTGAACATATGTATCACCTTAAAGCCTGCTTGTGAACCTGGTCTTACAATCGTATAATTTTCTCTCACCTGACTTAACAGTTGGCACATCAGAGTAGTTTGTACTTTTGGGAAATGAGTTCTGTCCTGAAGAACAATGAAGATAAAACAGCACCATGTAAACCAGGAGGACAAGACCATCTTTTCTACTAAACAACTAGAAATATTTTTAAAACGTGGGTGTTCGATGTCCCCCCACCAGCTTCCATGGGGGAAAAGTCAGACACCTTTCATCGTTTCCTGCCTTGGGACCGTGTCTGACTCTGCTTACGTAGTTGGGTCTTTTCTTCCACTTCATCAGCGTCTCCGCTGTCCTCTGCCTCTGCCTCAGCTTGGCTCCCCAGCCTGGACTGGCTCCACTCTGAGGGGGTAGTAGAGTGACTAAAACCCAAGAGAATGACTCAGTAAAGAGAGCGGCACGGACCAGAGTCCCAGTCAGCGCTGTGAAAGAAAATGCAAGCACGCGAGTATCTGCTGCCTCACCTCGTCTTCGACTGCCCCCTGAAGTCTTCCTCTGCCTCCCGGAGGGCTGCCAACTCTGCGGCCTTCTCCATGGCCAGTTCGCTAAGTCTCTGGGCTAACAGTAACTTCCGAGAGCCAGAGGCATACTTAATGGCGAGATTCAGGGCATTGTGAGTCATCAGATCAGCAAGTTCCAGACATCGAAATTCCCTTTCCAGTTTACAAGAAAGCTGATGGGGGGAGAAGGGGGTGGGGGAGGAGATTTACTAATCAATACATAAGTAAACAATAATAATAATAATAAAAGGATGGACACTACGGGTAAAACTGAGGAAAACCATTTTGAAGCTAGCACATGCTGTTCTAACATGCGGGAGAGGTCTCTGAAATTGGGCCGTGTCGTGGAGTCGACGGTGGGTTGGAGATTCCGTGACTGGTTTCCCCAAGCAGATTGCCAGGCCTGTTTCCCAACACCCTGGGGGCAGGCTCAAACCTCTAACCTTCTGACCACCTTGCTTGCCCCTCCGAGGGGTGCCAATGTGGGTTGGATTGAATAAAATATGGAATATGGGGTACTGAGCCCCGGTGGAGTAGTGGTTGTGCGCGGGACTGTGGCCCACTGGGACGGAGGTTCAATTCCAACAGTGGGGCTGGGCCTCCTACTCCCACCGCCGGAGAGCAGTGATGCCCCCCCCCCCCCAAAAAAATGGAATATGTTTTCAAGACATCAACTGGAGAGCAAGCAAGAGGCCTTCTTAAATTCAAAGGCAAAGGCAGTCTTCTCAAATGAGTTCCTATCCCTGCCCCATCCCACAAAAGGCGCAGCGTAGGCCATTTATAAAGCAAGAACCTTGTCAAAAGAGCAGTCAGGACTTTGCCCAGAACTGGCGTCTAACTGCTACGAAGTGAGTATGAGTGGGGGGCCATTTGCAACAGAATCCCAACATGCTACCATGGCGTTGATGCTGAGTCCCACAACAACCCTATGGGACTGCTCCTGTGAGCTTCCCAAACTCTAACTCTTATCTTTTTAGACTAACTTTTCAAGAGATAAGAAAGCCCCATGTGTCTCTCCCAATTTACAATACAAAGCACCATTTTCCTCAGAGTCTAAACTTTAGCAATCCAATGAAGTACAAAGTGAGGACACTGGATCCCTCAAAGATGATTATGGGGCTCACAAGTCACAGGGTAATGAAGATTGCTGTTGTTATGTAGACAACATGGCCGGTCCTTCAGCAGGGGTGCCTGACAAATTCACTTGTCGCTCTTTAAGTTTTCTAGGATCCCTTGTCCATAAACAGGACTTCTCCATCCAGAGGCAAGGCTAGTGTTTGGGGCCCAACCAGAGACGCAGCCATGGAAACACAAAGGTGTGCGGTTCTACTGCGGGTCAAGCGGCGTCGGAATGGGCTCACTGGCAACTAGGCTAAGGGCGGAGGGCCCTTTGCAGCTCGCAGTGCCGGCTGAACCACTAAGCTAAAGGCTGGAATTGATGTCGGAGCTTTGCGGTTTGTTTATCACGTAGTAAGGACATCATCAGGGCCGGGCAAATAGCAGCATGATCACTGCCCACAAGGGGCTTACAGTCTGGTAGTGAGGATACAAAATATGAACTTGAAGATGGCTTATTCCGAAGATGAATACACTAAAATCTAAAAGGCAGGTCACTAGCGATAGACCAACCTGTACGACCCATAGCTGCCCAATTCACAGGGAGAATGAGCTAAGAAAAGCGTTGCTAAAAATTTCACCAAAATGCTTAAGAGGGGCCCGATCTTAGACATCTAAAGGCAACCTGCCCTCAAACTTGACTCGCCACGTTTCCTCACAGCAGGAGTTAGAGCAGTGATTCCCAAACTCTGCAGTGCGTCATCGTCACCTCGGAGTCTGAGAACTGTCATTCACAGCAGTTCCCAAGTGCTGCGGAGCTGCAGGTGGCTGAGCTGAGAAGGCAATGTGGGTGGCTAGTGGAAGGACCATCCTCGCAAAGACCACTGTGCAGAGCTTCTTAAACTGCAGTGTGTGACCCCTTTGGGGTAAGGTAACCGAATGAGGGGTTGGTGAAAACGTTGGCAACAGTAAAAGGTTTCTGAACACCCGGTGACCCCAAAGCAAATCAAAGAGGCACACATAATGAATCGCAGAAGCTTCCAGCAGCCGTGACTTCACTGCAGCCACGAGTGGGACACATAAGTCGCTTGTTGCAAAAAGGTACCTCCAGAGTTAGACGCTGTGCTTCGCAATACTGTCCAAATCTATGGCATGAGACCAGAAGAAACGAGCAGCAGCTGGCTACTATTACTGAACATTTTGATACAAGATTCCATAAAAAAAAAAAAAATCCCAATCAAAAGGGAGGGAACAGAATGCAGAACAGAAGGACACATTTTTGTGAACTTTGAACTTTCTAAAACCGGGAGGGTGGGGGGGGGGTGAACTGTGCTCTTGAAAGCTATTTATTGCCCAAGATAATCTTTAAGCCTTAAACCAAAAATACCCCCTGGAGTCTTCTTAAAACAGAGTAACAGATTAGCTTTAGTACTTTAAAAAAAGGCTCAGTGTGGAAGGCGCTTGTCCTGAGTGTAATATTCTTTTAGGAAGTATCTCTATGGGATCAAATTGATCTTAGCAGCTTAACAAGACGAGACAGTGAGTTAAGTCAATGAGGCTGGAACTCAGAAAGAAGTCTGCCAGGCAGGTGGTTACAATGGGCTGTACTCTGCCGTGTTGATTCCCAACAACAACAAAACAAACATATTTAAGTAACAGTATTTAATTTCATAAGCACTTTGTTAAAAGTAAGCCTGCCTTTTCTTTTTTTTTTTTCCACTGAAGGAAAACATACAAGCAAACCTACCACTGGCTATGACTTCAGAATGTCAGCCTGGATACAGACTGCCAGTTTACTGAGTGCTCAGACATTCAACCTACAAAAAACTGCTTGCCATTAATTTTTGTCAGTGCATTGAATTTTACTCACCGCAAGCATTTTCAATAAAAGCTCCTGTTGCTCTCTTGTTGCTTGGTCCTTAATACTCTCTTCATATTCATAGTCATTTTTAGCTAAATAATCAAGGTAGTTGTGAAACATAACCGAACGCCAATATTCTTCCTATAAAAACAGAAAGACACAGAGGCAACTATTATCTTAGCACCACTGCGGTGTTAAATGGGTATCTTAGCATGCGTTTCCATTTGTTTTCTGAAATCCTCTTTTTAATAGCCTACTTTATCACTCAAACCTCAATGTGACACATTGTTTGACAGCGTCTTGCTGGGGGCGTTGGGGGGGAGACATGCAGCATTCTCACTGCTTTCTCGCCATCATAGGAAGGCACGGAGTTTGGTAGATTCTCAGCAACTGAAATGGTTTTCATTTGTGTCTCTCAGAAGTTCAAAACTCCCTGCCGCTGCGTCCATGCAGATTCACAGTGACCTGGTGGCTTTTCAAGTTCCTAACTTTTTTTTCTCTCCAATGATCTTATTGGGGGCATTTACAGCTCTTATAACATTCGATACATCATTCGTACCAAGCACATTTGTACACGTTGCCATCTTCATTTCCAAATATTTTCTACTTGAGCCGTTGGTATAAGCTCCTCTTTCCCCCTCCTTTTAACATTTTCTATGAATCATTTTATGGGGAGGGCTCATACAACTCCCCTCACGATCCACACATACACCAATTGTACGCAGGCCACATTTGCACACTTGTTGCCATCATCACTCTCAAAACATCCTCCCTCCACGTAGGCCCCCAAGTCCCTAACTCTTTATAGGAGCAGAAAGCCCCGCCTTTCTCCAGAGGTTTCAAATGGAACAGCAGCCTCCAGGCGCTTTGATTTCTGGACCGATGCGTCCATGGCTATTGTCTGTGGATCTAAGTCAAACCAGGTCCCTGACAACGTTTTGGCTTTTTTCCATGTACCGTGACGCTTCTGCTTAGGTCTTCTTTGTTGGTGGACAACAATTTGAAAGATTACCGAGAACTCTGCAGCGGCAAACTAAGGGCTTGGCTTCAGGTGAGGTAAGCAGGGTGCCGAGGGCACACAATGTGGGGAGATTGTCGGCCCCTCAGGCGTTGCCATGGGCCGGAAGGGCTCACCCTGGCAACCTGGAAGGACTCATTTGTCTGAGCAACAACGTTCTTGGAAGCAATGATATCAATAAGTAAACTTCTTTCATCCCTGCCACCCTTCACCACCCTTCCCCCCGCCACCCCCCCTCCATCCCCCGTGAGCGTGTCACACTGTGGTGGCTGGGTTTCTGCGATACCCTGCTGGCAGGGTGACCTAAGACGAACGGGCTACGGCAAAGTTTCCATACTGAGAACAGACTAGGAAGAACGACCCGCTGATTTACTGTCCAAAAAAAAAAAATCAGTGAAAAGCAAAAGCCTTCCAGATATTGACACAGTGCCAGGAGATATGGCCCCCAGGCTGGCACTCAAAAGACAAAGGCGATCTTAGTGATGCCAATGCAGTGAAGCTTTCAGGATCTTCGCCCGCTGGCGGAGGCACAACAGAAGAACGAGAAAGACACAGCTGAGTGCCCCTCAGTGAGAGGGACGTAAGAGGGAGCTAGGGAAATGGTATGCGCTGTCAAACACAGAGCGGAGCATCAGTGAACTGCCATGGGCTGGCAGTGGCCATTTTTCAAAGGTGAATCCTAGGACCTACTAAACCAGAAAGAATGGATCGAAGAGGAAGAGCATTCCATTTATCGCCAAAAAGAACATTTCAAAACCCACCCTAAAATACAATGCTGTCAGGGACTGGATGGTATCCATACACCGACAAGGAAGACCTACGCAGAAGTCTCACGGTACATGGAAAAAAGCCAAAAAGTTGTCAAGGACCTCGTTTGACTTAGATCCACAGCCATGGCCATGGAAGCATCAATCCAGAGATCAAAGCGCATACAGCATTGGGCAAATCTTCGACAAAATCCCTCTGTGGTGTTCCACAGCAAATGCCAGCTGGAGGATCGCGGCCTGATCCAAGCCACGGCGTTTCCAGTGACTTCCCCGGCATATAAAAGCTCGACAAGGTACAGAGAAGAGTTCATGCATTTGAATTATGGTGTTGGTGAAGGACATCGGGGATACCAAGTGTTCTCCACCTTCCTCAGGCCCCGACCCTTTCGTACCGTTCCTTAGGTTGTGGTGACCCCCTAACCGTAACACTTTCATTTTGTCATTTTCACCACTGTCATTTTGCTACTGTTATCAACTGTCAATAACTGACATGCAAGAAATATTTTCATTGTTACAAATTGAACATAAAGAAAGCATAGTGATTAATCACAAAAACTGTACGTCATTCTATGTTGTGAAATGTGTATTTCTAGGGGCAGATACGTGAGATTTTGTCTTAAAGCATGGTATAGCATGGATAACAGTCTTCACCCCAGGTACTCGTCTGTGGGCTATGTGCATGTGCATGTATGTGGACCCCCTGGAGATAGATGGAAGAGCGGGTGGAATCTTGTTCCTAAAACCACCAGAAATCTGTGCTTTTCGAGGGTCTTGGGTGAGCCCAAAGGGGTCACGACCCACAGATTGAGAACCGCTGGGATATACCAAGACTGACGGAAAAAGGAAGAAATCTCTCTTGGGAAGAGTACAGTCAGAATGCTCCTTAGAATTGAGGACAGTTGAGACTTCGCCACAGGTAATTCCGGTCTGTTATCAGGAGGGACCAGTCCCTGGGGAAGGACCTCATGCCTGATCAATCAAGAGGCTGAAGAGAGGAAGCCCCTCAATGAGATGGGCTGACACAGAGGCTGTCACCACGGGTTCACAGAGGGGCAATCGTCAGGATGACATGAAACCAAGCAGTGTTTTGTCGTGTTGTGCACAGGGTCGTTTTAATCAGAATCTACAGGTGCTAACACTCGCACCACCACTCACTGATCTCGGCAGTCCGATCACATTCAGTGTGTTAAGGTCAGATGCCCACGTACCTCCATTTGTCCTTTCTCTGTTGCAGTCTGACAGTACGGAAGTTTAAAGGGTAAAATGGCCACAGCGGGTCGTGGGAGGGTGGGAGGAAACCTCGAGCCTTTACAAGGAATGCACCTGTCAATAAAGAAAAAAAAAAACATCGTGAAATGCCCCAAGATCTCACAAATACTGCTAAACCATCCTGTAAGTTAATAGCTTGGAGGAATGCTATTCCACGAACTCGCTTAGTAATATGTATCACATCTCTTTTAAATCCTGATTGGGAATTAAAAACTATACCTCTGCCTTCCCAGAATTAAAAAAGTTAAGACCGCCCTCTTTTAACATAAATGATGCAATAAGCACACAGGATGGAATCAGGTTGTAAAGAAACTACAGAGGAAGCATATTGTCTCCCACTCATCACTCGGGGATTATTCAGCACTGTTGGCAGAAAGGATCAGAGGGAAGAAATGGTGAAACGTGTGCTTCCAGGTGAAAAGTGAGTCTCGCTCCAAAAAGGAGGGGGGTTGTGCAACGAGTTAAGTCTGGGGCTGCTAAGCTTAAGGTTGATGGTTTGAAGCCAGCAGCTGCCCCATGAGAGAAACATGAGGGTGCTGGTCCTGTAAAGACTCAGTCTCAGTAGCACCTGGTCTATGGGTCCCTACCCGTCAGCACTGGCATGGTGGTGGTGGGTGTTTGGTTTGAATCCACACTGGAAAGGTTATTTTATGTGCTAACTCTGTGTACAAGGGATTTGTCGAAACCTTTTCTGACTATGCAAAAATGCCCTTTGATCAATGGTTCTCAACCTGTGGGCCGAGACCCCTTGGCTGGGGGGGAAGGGAGGCGCATGCGGGGTGTGTGTGTGTGTGTGTTTCAAATGACCCTTTCACAAAGGTCACATAAGACCATCCAAAAACACACCCTTCCTCTATCCGTTTCCAGATATGCCACATATGAATACCCAGCGTGAAGACTGTTACCCATTATACACCATGCTTCCAGACAAGACTTTCAGGTATTTACACGACGATTCATAACAGTAGCAAAATTACAGTTATGAAATGGCAATGAAGATGATTTTATGGTTGGGGGTCACCACAACATGAGGAACTGAATTAAAGGGTCATGGCAATTTTTAATTTCATTTAAAATTTCCATTAAGTAATTTTCAAAACATAATAGGACATCTTCAATGCTTACTACCAATGTATTGTCTTTGAGTCATTTTCAAAGGGAAAAAACGATAATTATATAGGAAGAGTCTTATACTTAAAGCCCCCGCACCTTTTTCATCTCTTCTAGCATTACCGAATGCCCAGTAATTACCCAATACATACAGGCATTTACCACTTCTTCAAACTCTGACTGCGGGGCATGGCGCAGAAGCCACCTAGGCTGTGATGATGGTGGCCCAGGGGCAAACCTCCAGCCCTAGTCCTCCATGGCGTCCCTAACTTGGGAGGGGCCAGTCCCCGCATGGTGCTCACTGTGGTCCCCCTGGGCATTGATGGAAAGTACGTGTCTACACACCCCAGTCGCAGTGTGCGCAGTCTCGGCTTGGACCATCTACCCGGGGACCTTCTGAAGGGCACGCTGGCCTCCCTGTGCTGGGCCCAGCAGTGAGACCCATGTCCCTCGGCAGTGGGCTGCGTTCCGCACAAAAACCACTCTTTTACTCCGGGCCACCAAGGCGAGGGCAGACACCTAGTGCATATGCACAAAAGGAGGAGAATCTCTTCCTCTAACAGCTCGTTCACTCCCTTCTTTAGGGCACACCTCAGAGCCCAGAGACGGCAGTGATGCCTTCCAGCAAGGGGCCCTGGTGGTGCGGAGGTTCAGCACTCGGCGGCATAACTTCATCAGCGGCTCTGCGGGAGAAATATGAGGCGGTCTGCTTCTATGCCGATCACGGCCTTGGATGCGCCTCTGCCCTCTGGCAGCTAAGAGCTGCCCCTGGCTGGGCAGGCCCGGGGGAGCAGTTACCACACTCCAGAGAGAGCTGGGTCGGGGTCTCTTGGTGGTCACTTTCAGAACCACATTTATCATCAAAGCAAAGCGCGCCCTGTTACGCTTCTTAACCTTTTCTTAGCTTTAAAGACTTGAACTCCAAAGATCTTTTCTGCTAAATACCCTTGATTGGAGGCATGAGAGAGGGGGAGTAGAGAGAGGCATTGTGGCTGCTACTTTGATGAGTTTTGCCTACAATGAATGAGTTTCCTGGAACCTCCTGGGCTAGACCTTTCAGAGGAGGAAATGTGAAAAGAATAAACTGCTCTTTATCGAGGACACAAAATTGCTTTGATTGCTTCTCAAACAGATTGCACAACTCTGTTCTCATTACTAAAATGAAGGACTAAAACCCAGCAAACTGGAGAAAGCTGGGGCCAAGGTGCAGCCCCGCTTTCTCTTCGGCTTCGGCCAGGCCCCTCTCCTGTGCCTGAGGGAACTGTTCACATGGCACCGAAAGTCCGGGGCCAGGGGCAGATGAGGGTCATGTTCTAAAGCTGCATCCTTGGATCTGGGCCACGTTTGTCCTGGTTTAAGACATCCCAGGCAGTCTGTGCTCCAAAACGAATACCGGAAATATTCTAGTACAGAGTCGTTACCACCTAAAGAGAAGGGCCGGGAAGGCGGAGGAAGAGCACTGAAGTCACTGCTGTCTGTGAAAACACACAGGGCCACTGAGGCTAACCGGAAGTGCGTTCAGACAAGAGAGGGGGCGAGACCCAGAGAGACCCCCAGTTCCCATAATCCTAATTAGGAACAAGGGTTTGTACGAATGGAGAGGAATTTAAGTTTTAAAAAATAAAAAGGGGTTCCTTTTTAAAGGCCTCCTGACCAACAAGAAAAGAACAAGCACTGCTGCTTCTGGATGAGGGCATGCATTTCACAAGAAGGGATTCACCAGTAAACGCAGAGGTAAAACCTTTAGGCTGAGATGATCCGAGCACGGCCACCGAGGCAAGCCTCACACCTGGTGGCCCAGGTGTGCAAAGCAGAGCTGCCCCAGGGCTGTGACTGCTTGGCAGCAGACCCCCAGGCCAACCGACAGCAGTGTACCCGAGTGCAGGAGCAGCGATTTATTCAATGTGATTCTTCTAGTGCAAGTCCTTACCTCGCAACAAACCACCTTACCCTGCATGGGTGTGCACAAAAGTGGGGGAGGGCACGGACAGGATTCCCCTGAGTAACGCACACGGCATTCCCGGGAGGGCCATCATGATGGGTGTGAGGTAAGCCCTGGGAGAAGCTGGAGCAGGGGTCCTCAAACTTTTTAAAACGGGAGGCCAGTTCACTGTCCCTCAGACTATTGGAGGGACGGACTATAGTATAAAAAAACAAACAAACTATGAACAAATTCACTGCGGGTCCGGAATGAGTCAGCTGCTAAGCAGGACAGCAGTTGTGGCAAAAACACCCAGAGGGGCAAATGAATGTCCTTGGCGGGCTGCATGTGGCCCGCGGGCCATAGTTTGAGGACTTCTGAGCAAAGGAAACGTCTCCTTTCCAGCAAGAGCAGGGCATGGAGCACATTCTCTGGAGCCAAGATCCCTATGCCTGAGCCTCCTGATTCCAGAAGACAGCTATACCACCAGAAGAGCAGCAGCAGAACCAGGAGTCAGGCCTGGACAACTGTGAATTTCTAAACCCACAGAGGACGTGAAGCTGAGTGGATCTGTGCAGAAGGCTGGCTTGTGGAGTGGGGTGCCTCTGGGCACTTAATTCAAAGAGCTGGGTTTGCTGACCTACGGAGTTTAAGCTGAATGGCTTCAGGTTGAGGCTTATAACAGAGTGCAATGTCCTTTGGGTATTTGTTAGCAGACTCGACAAAACTTTGTACCATGTCCTGATAAACAGCGTGTGCAATTCTCACTGGCATGATGACTTAACTTTCTTTTTTTTTTTGGTATCACTGCCCTCAGGTGGTGGGAATAGGAGGCCCAGCCTTTGCTCCTGGGAGTGGGCATTGAACCTCCATCCCGGGGGCCGCAGTCCCGCACACAACCACTACACCACCGGGGTTCAGCCCTAAACTTTCTTAATAAACCCTTCCGTCATAAATTTCCTCTGGGAGTTCTGGGTAGACATCGCAGTGGATATCAGAAGCTAGAGATAACACAGAGAACAGTCATTCAGACAACACAGTGCTTCCCTGCTTGCTCCGCCAAGCATTTGCGTTAACAACCAACACTCACTAAATACTAACCAACAGCCAGCCTGATGCTAAGTACATGCTATGTACTAATTCACTTCCCCTTCATAGTTCTCTGCGCTGCCCTCTAGTTTCATGTCGGTTTTAGAGGTGCAGAAATAGAAGTGCAGAGAGTTCAAGCAATATGGCCAAGGTCAGACAGTGGACAGTCCAAAGAGGACTCCACACCAGGCAACACTGCCTTCCAGAGGCGCCTGCATGTGAAACACACATTCCATGCATTTCTCTCTCTCTCTCTCTCCCCGCCCCCTTCTCCCCAAAGGGGCAAGCAGAAGCATTAGATTTAAATAAATGCAAGAATAAACTTCTTGATAGTCAGGATAGGTGAAGTCTCACTAAACACACAGCAGGCTATTAAAAGTGCTCGTAGAATTTCCCTTTCTAGATCTCCACGTCTGGGAAGAAGACGAACCATCTGCCCATAGGTCTGTATGAGGGCAAGGTGCGTCAAAAGGTGGGCAGCAATTTTCCATGCACTTCTTGAAGAACTCCCATGTAAGCAAAGCTGGAATGAAAAGCACAGTTAGGCACACTGACAAACACAGTTTCTATTCTTTGAAAAGTGATCTTTTGCGAAGTTTACTCTTTCTGAATAAAGCAAGGAAATGGAGTAAAGGGTCCTGAAGTCAACATATTGTAACATATGCAAAAAAGGAAAGAAAAATACATGAACAGATTTCTCAGCCGACCCTCTGAATGTTTCAGAGCAGGTCCCTGGTTTTGAAACCAATTGCACAAGGAACACATTTCTGCTGAGACGCCACTCAGTCATTCAATTACTCTCCCACAATAAGCTGGTCCCTCGGGGAGACAAGCTCATTCTTCCATTCTATTTATCAACGACTCCCCCTGTTGCTATAATTCAACGCAAAAAAACAGAATAGCTTGTTTGCCACTAAGTAGCTGTGATCCAGACAAGGTACTTAATCTTCTCAAACCCGCATGTTCTCCTGAGTAACACAGGGAAAGAGCTGGGAGTGCAGGTGGGGAGACAGACGAGCAGAAGACCCCAGCCGCTCCCTTCCTTTGTGCCTTTCCCCCCTGTGGGGCTGCCGTGCTATCACATTGGGCTTATGAATTAGCACAGGTACTGCTTGCTAGAGACTGCAGCGGGTTCCTTCAAATCTGTGGTGGAATCCTAAATCCTAAGCCCGTGGATGTAATCCCCTGGAGAAACACGGGTTCCTTTGTCTATTAATGAGGCCAAGTCACTGGAGGTGTGCCTCAAACCTGGTGCCATCAATTCCAACCCCTCACCTCTTGTTTTTTGTTTGTTTTGGGGCATCACTGTCCTCTGGGGGGAGTAGGAGGCCCAATTTTGCTCCTGGAGACCTGCTGCTTGATTTGAACCGCCAAGTCAGTGAGTCGTAGTCCCGTACACAACCACTACACCACCGGGGCTCAACACCGCCCCCTCCCCCCACCCCACCCCCCGCCACCTCTTAACATGTGAGAAAATGAATTTCCATCCATGAGAGCCCAGTTAGGGTACCTCTATTACAGCAGAGAGACACCATAAGAGAGACACCATGAATTGTCGTAGCTGGAATGGAAAATAGCTTCCAATTTATGCACTAGGATTTTCACTCGCATGTAGTTATGATTTGGAAACAGGAATTGACTTCAAAATAGAATTCTTACATTTAGGGAAGCCTTTAATTGGGATGGATATGCTTTTCCATAGATAGACAGCTATTGGGGGACATGAAATGTTCTAACTTCCATTCACAAAGGCGCTTATATTTCAAAAAGTCAGGTGCCACTGCCCTAGGCAATTAAAAAAATCCTTCTAAGTCTAAAAGCTATAATTTCAAGTCCATTATTTCTTTATTCTCAGTTGAATTTAATACTTAAGTATTATATAGCTGCAATTAGCAGGGCTTTTAAAGAGAATTAAAATCCTCCACAGATCTTAACTGAAAAGCAGGTTAAGAAAGGATGTTATATAGTTTATTAGGGGTACAAAAACTGAGATAGATGAAACACCTGTAACACTAAATTAACTGAAAAGAGAAAAAAATTACTCATTGTAAGTAAATAATTTCACACGCTTTTAAGATCCCTATCAAATGAATCATCTTACTTGGCTAAGTATTTGATAGAACAGTAGAATCCTTTTCAGGCCTGCACTTAATCACTTCTTAAAAACAGAATGTCAATTCTTTCTTTCAAATCACTTAATAGTCTGATGCCTGGAAATTGACATGAATTTCCTGAGCATAGCCTACACCTTAAGAACTGTTAAAATAATTAGCAACAAAGTCTTTCTGATAGCTACTGAATAAGATGACGCACAGAAACTGCACGCAAGCAACCCGACTGCTCTTTATCAAAAAGCGCGTTCAATCTTGCAGTGAAACCGCTTCTCACACATCTCCCATACTGCCAACACCTGCTTTCATAAACTTCCCTAACTTTGCTTCACAACCCACTGACAAATACCCCTATTCCAAATAGGAATCCCACATATCTTTCTTTCCACGACCAACTATCCCATTATTGGGGCCCTTTCATTCTTCTCTCTCATGACAGCCAATAAAAATATCTATCTTCAAATCTGGGGAAATGTGGTCCAAGATCTACCCTTCCTTCTGTAAGAGTTCCTTACTTTGGTTGTCTCCTTTGTTTTACAATCTTAGCCCTTCAACTAAATTCATTGCCAATGGTTTTCAAAAATGTTCTAGACTCATCCAAGCTAAATAACCCTTAACTTTCCATGCTCCTTTAGATACCCTTCCCTATCTCTGCTCCTCCCCATGACCAAACTTCTCCAAGAGTTATCTTTGTATTTTGATTACTTCTTTACCCCCCATGCGCTAAACTTACCCAATCTGGCACCTCACATTTTATCAGGACACTACCGTGATTTTCATAAGGGCCAATAATATCATCTATGAAGTTAAAATAAGAAGCCTTCTTAAACTTGATTGCTAGCTTATCTTATTCAGATGACGGAATTCTTTCATTTTTTTTAAAAGTCTATTTTTAAATGAATACTACATTTACATGCTCCAAAAATACAAAGAGGAGTAAAGTCTCCTCCTATACCATTCACTGAATTTCTCTCCACTAGGTAATTCTAGTTGTTACTTTTCATTCTTCTGGAAATTATTTTCCACATAATAACACAATGATGTATTTTTATTCCCTCTCTCCTTGGTGCTCTTCACAGAATCTATCTTACAGATCTTTCCACGTCACTGGGCCCTCAGTGTTCCTCAGGCTGTGGTGACCCCCAACCATCAGATTCTTTTTCTTTTCTTCCCCCCTCCCCATCAGATTCTTTTCATTGCTATTTCATAACTGTAAAGTTGCTACTGCTATGAATCGGGAGAGGGTCGCGATTCACAGGTTGAGAACCGCTGCTTTACACCAAGATAGCAGGTATGAAAAAAGAGGAAATTTTCTATACAATTGAGATGAGGTCATACGGGTACAGATTCTACATCTGTAGTCCATTACGTGTTGCAGTCATTTCCACCACCCTTCCCCCATTATAATCCCAAAGGCAGAATCTCAAAGGGCAGCTGAGTGAGAGACATTACATTCGAACCACCGTTTAAAAGACGAAATGCCCACTCACCCAGAAACACTGCCCACCTCCAGGCCGGCCTAGAGTGATGGGAAGGTCACGCGAATACACGTCTATGGCGCCGAGTCAATATCAAATCACGTAACAGGGTAAACATTCAAAGTGAATCGAAATAAATTCCTAATTTGATGACAGACCAAGAAACATCTACAAGGCGGGAGGAGGCACGGAGGCCTTGAACGGATGGTGACTGCACACACAACTCATTGTAAAGGCAATTCATCCATGGGGGAGAGGGGTGTCCCCGCGGAGGATAGAAGAATCCTCTAAAATTGATATGACCGAACGACTAAACTATTGAATTGTATGAGATGTAAATTATGTGCCAATAAAAGCGGATAGGGACGAAAAAGCAAAACAATTACAAAAAGAATGGGAACGCAGTTTTGACAGCGTGAACGCAGGCCGGGCAGCACTTGCTGACAGCCTACCTCAGCTGCTGGGGATTTTCATGGACGCCGACCACCCAGTAGTGGTCCGACTTGCCCTTGCAGTGCTCTTTGGTGTTACACACAGGAGTCCAGGTATTTCCAAGTCCCCTGTTCAGCATTCGGACGATGCCCTCGGAGTCCACGTAGCAGGGGGTACCTGGATGCCAAAGGGACAAGAAGGTACTTGGAGACACAGTTGCGCATGTGCTACCTAAACTCTACTCAAAAATACGTGCCAGCTCATCAGCTCTCACCTCACCAGAACAAGGAGCGAAATCTGAGGTCATTTCTTATGAAACGTCATCAAGCACATAAAGTCAGTCCTAGCTGGTGATGAGAGAACATTGCATGGGACAGACCTAAAATCTACCCCAATGCAGAGGAAAACCAGACAGTGTCGGTGAAAAACTATGCCACCTGCTGGAATTTAGCAGTAATGTTCTTAAAATCAATTCCAGTTTTTTTTTTTTTTTTTTTTAAATTACACTGGAATCTGGAAGCTTCCCACTAAGAGACAGACACAGGTACATGACCAGGAATGGGATGAAACTTTTGTCTCTAGGATCTGCCTTCTTCCTCCACCTCTACCTTGGCCTAGACCCTAGACTATGGTGCCAAGGACTGCGACTCTCCAGCCCCCTGTGGCTCTGAAGTAAAACCGAAATAAATTTAAGGATATCATTCAGATAATAGTGATTTCGCTTGTGAAAATATATTTATGGCTCTCAATTTTTAAGTTGTTGTGAGGGACAGAATTGGCTCTTCCATCTCAAAAGGTTCCTGACCCCTGGCCTAGACGATTCCTGTCCTGTCCCAGCAATTCTTAACAGGGAAACAGGGAAGAAGCTTCTTTCCCATCTACTCTCTGCATTCTACTCTTGGAAACCCACACATTACCACTGACGACCATTTCCGCCTTGCTAGCTCACAGGCATGTGAGCAGAGATCTACGTCCCTCTTTGTACACAGTCTTCGGCATTGTCGAGAAGTGCTCCGCTACAGCACTTCGCCTAACCGCGTCCATATAAAGTAAGAGTCGTCTCTTGCCTTCAGCTGAGAATCCAACCCACGTAAGGTGGGATTTCCTCGAAAGGGGGAGAGGGTCAGCATGCAGGACTTGTTTTTTCTTTTTCCCCATCTCCAGAAGTTGAACTCCAAGACACTGATCCCCATCAAAGCCTATGCCTGGTGAGAAAACATAAACATCTATCAGGTATCAAGAACTAAAATAAAAAAATCTGTGAACGGGGCTGAGCCCCGGTGGCGTAGTGGTTGTGCGCAGGACAGTGGCCCACTGGGATGGAGGTTCAATTCCGGCTCCACAGGAGCAAAGGCTGGGCCTCCTACTCCCACCACCTGAGGGCAGTGATACCCCCCCCCCAAAAAAAAAATCTGTGAAACTAGACCAATAGGTAACATTGTGATAAACCATGGAAAGATCCACAATCACTGTTCATGGATTCAACAGTCAAGATATTAAACGATGCACTGCATATTGAAAATCTGTTTACAAGGACCTCTTCAAAGTGTGAAAGAGCAAAGATGTCACTTTGGGGCCCCAAATGTGCCTGACCCAAGCCATGACACTCACAATCATCTCATATGCACGTGACGGTTGGGACACTGAATCAGGGACACTAAAGAATCAATGCATTTGAATCATGGTCCTGGCAAAGAGTACTGAAAGCACCACGAACTGCCCAGAATGCTCTTCAGAAACAAGGATGGCGAGACTTCATTGCACAGACTTTGGGCATGTCGTCAGGAGAGCCTGGTCCCTGGAGAAGGACATCATGCTTGGTGAAGGGGAGTGGCAGCAAAGAGGAGGAAGACCCTGGACAAGACAGCTGAAGGAACTGGCTGCACAAGAACAACTGTGAGGGTCACGCCGGGCAGGGCAGTGTTTCTTCTGTAGTGTAGAAGGTCACTAGGGGTTGGTGACTCAACGGCACTTAACAACAACAATAAAAAAGTCACCCAGCTATTATGCCATCTAAGTTAATTTCCTATTATTGGATTCATTTTGTGATCAATCCTAGATGAAGCAGCACTATCTTTTATGAACAATTTACCTAAAGTGAGGAATCATTTGGGTATTGGAAGCACAACAGTGTTACTTGGGTCGTTCATATAAAGTGGCTATTCAGTCACTCAAGAAGCTTTCACATATCTTTAGAGAAAGCAATGGATTAATGGTTCTGGGGGATATATGACAGGGAGGTTCGGAAAATGAGGAGGACAAGAAAGAAGAAAACGCTCTAACATGGATTGTGGTGATGCCTGTGCGACTCTTTCATATGAATGGATTACTGAACTGCATGCTGTGTGGATTATGTGCCGATAAAAGTTTTTAAAAATGAAGAAATATTTACAGACAGCTTCCTGTGTGCTAAGCATCTTTCTCACGCAGCCTATTCAGATGGAAGGAGAGACCAGAACATACAGACCAGAACAAGTGACACGTGTGAAACCACATGACACGGAAGGTCAAGCTCAGTGGCTCCTGCAATGGGCGAGGCAGAGGCAGCCTCATGGAGAGTGTGCATGCTGACCTCCCTGCGATGTGAGCCCCCTGCTGGAGCCAGCTACGTCAGACTTTAGGTGGAAAAGCAGTGCAGTCGGCAGGAGGAGCTGCTGTCAAAAGGGTCTCCTGGTGGGCACGAGCTTGGAGAACTGGAGAAGAGAAGGAGGCCAATGTGGCCAGACCGGGTGATGGGGAGGTGCTGAGGATGAGGCGGAAGGTAAACTACGCTGGCCCTTGCCAGCCATGGTAAGAGCAGCGATTTTTGTTCTAATACAACCTTCAGTGAAATGCCTTGAAGATTTGTTTCTAAAAGACCGCCCAGGCTGCATGGAGCGCAGACCGCAGAAGGCCAAGAGCGGAAGCTGGAAGGCTCTAACAAACGACTGGGCCATGACAACGGAGTGCAGTTAGAGTGCTTGTTGGTGGAGGAGACACAACTGCAAGGACAGGATGCTATGTCCCAAGACTGGGAGGCTCAGATATAAGAAGCAAGTTTGGAAGGGGGGGGGAAAGCCAACAAAATTTTTATTGTGTTCAAGAGATTCCAAGGGGACAGTTAAACTCTGAAGCTACAGGGTGAGGCCAGAGCAGGCAGCATCGTTGTGAAAGACCACGGTCGCCAAGATGCATTTAGAGCCACAGGCCTTGATGAGATGCCCACGGTGGTCTAACGTTTTTGACTTGTGACTCATAAAATCAATTTAAAGCTGCAGCTAGCATCTTAGGAAAACTGAGATGGGAAGAGTAAATGGTATTTGGAGACTGTTACCTCGGTTCCCTGGCAGGTGTGTGCTGATGAGCAGGGTAAAATGCATTTCTCACTGTGGCTGGCAGCCAGAGACGGAAGGGCCCTGCTGTGTATGTGTGAGAGAGAGAGAGGAGAGAAGAGAAGGCCTTCTAGCTAAGAGGCAGGCAGAGGAAGAAGAAACGCTAAGAACACTGCACTCGTGAGAAAAAAGGCCAGCAAAGTTCCACTGAGGAATTAGTCTCCAGCACAGGACTGCATCTGCACCCGAGTATGGGGACGGCCTGAGACTCTGACACTTTTGTTTAATGACAGCGCCTGTAGCTTCCTTGCTCTACTGGTCTCTGCCACCCTCGTGGTTTGGGTACGTCACACCAAGGGTGAGTTTATTTTGCTCACCAGAAACTAAAATCGAGAGACAGGAGTGTTCGACCAGACCCTCTCTGCATTCTCAAATATTCTTTTCACTGCCGTGAGTGAACACAAACACCAAAAGCCCACACAATCAAAGACGGCACTGATGCAAATGCAAATCCAAAGGCAAAGGAAAGCCTGTAGCACAAAGCAAAGTATGTATCGATTTAAAATGCTGGCAATTTCCGTCTGTCAGGGCCGGGGGACTTTTCAAAAGCTCCGGGACAGGGAATCAGGTACCTCTGTGGTAAGTGACGACCAGCTGCTCTCCATGGCCTGCCATGGCCACCACCGGCCCTGGAAGGCTAACCACCTCCTTCTGCACACCGCCAACGGTGAACAGTCGGAGGAGCAAGGCGCTCGTGGCGGCGGCGGCCCAGCCCTGGCCGAGACAGATGGCTTCGATGTCCTCATTGGCAGGCATGTCGACCATCCACTCCTTGTTTGAGTCCCACGAACTGAAGTGTAGGCAGTGAAGCTTGCTAAAAATGAAGACAAGGCAGAAACAAACGTTCACATTTTACACTTAGGTACATGTAGACCTTCTTGTGATAGATCCAGCAACAAAACCACATCTATTAGCAACTCATTGTGCAAAAAAATGGCTTTAAGAAAATGTCTATGAACTATATGAGGGGGCACTCCGTCCATAAAAACTAGAATTTTTTTCAAAGCTATGTAGTGATATATATATATATGTATATATATATATATATATTTTACAAAACAACCTTATCACCTTCAAAGTACTCTCTGTGACACTTAATAAATACATTTGTCAAATCTGCGATTCCATTCATGGAAACATTTTTCAAACTCATCCGTTTGGATGGCTGACAGCACTGCCCTCCTTTTTTCTTCACCTCTTCTACATTGTCAAATCTCTGTCCTTTCATGTAACTCTTCAGTCAAGGAAACAAAAAGAAGTTGCACGGAGCTAGGTCAGGAGAGTAAAGTATGTGGGGCAAGAGAGGCAGGCTGCTTGTTGCCCAAAACAGGCACACTGGGATGGCACACTGTGTGTGTGAGCAGGTGCATTGTTGTGGGGGCAAAACCAGTCTTCCATCTGCCACAAATCAGGCCTTATTTGTTGTACGCTGTTGCCCAATCTCTTCTGAATCTCTAAATTGAAGATTGATTAACAGTTTGAGCTGGTGGAATGAATTCCAAACGCACTATCCCCCTCGCATCAAAAAAACAGATGGGCATCATTTTAAGGGTACCCCCTTGTGTACTGAACTATCAGCAGCCATGTTTTTGATGCCAACTCCAGGACACAAGGCAGACTCGCTGCTAAGTGAAATAAGGCAGGCTGAAAAACTCTGGAGCACCACCGTTTTCAAAGCATGTGAAATCACAACCATTAAAAAAAAAAAAAAAAGGAAACATCAAAATGTTAAGCAGGTTCCTTCACTGTGAAAATGTGTGACTATAAACCAACCCAGAGAAAACCCACAGACATCTGACACACTGGGCCCACAGGACAGCACAGGGCTGCCCCAGAGCAGGGGTTCCGAGGCTACAGATCTTTACTGACACAGATTGCCACGACTCTCCTCTTCAGAGTGGCTGGGGGGTTCCCGCCGCTTGGTTCCCATTTCTTGTTTAGTTAGCAGTTGAGTGCTTAATGAATGCTTATCACCTGGGTTGCTCAGTGTTCAAAAAGTGTGTGTGTGTCTGTGTGTGTGTGTGTGTGAGAGAGAGAGAGAGAGAGAGAGAGAGAAAGAGGGAGGTTGAAGAAAAACTGTGTGTAGGAGCAGGACAGGTAGCACCCAGGGGGAGTATCACACATGATTGTACTAGTGAGATTACCAACCATTGCAACCATTTTGATATATTCCCAGAGTTCTATTTCTTTCTTTTTAAAAATGATTTTATTGGAGGCTCTTACAGCTCTTATAACATTCAATACAGCATTTGCATCAAGCATATTTGTACACATGTTGCCATCTTCATTTCCAAATATTTTCTACTTGAGTCCTTGGTATAAGCTCCTCTCCCCCCGCCTTTTTTAAATAAATTATTTAATTGGGGGGCTCATACAACTCCCATCACGATCCCTACATACATCAATTATATGAAGACCACATTTGCACACTTGTTGTCATCATCACTCTCAAAACATCCTCCCTCCACTTAGGCCCCCATTACCAGCTCTTCATATCTCCCCTCCCTCCCCACTCCCCCTTGAAACCTTAGTAATTTACAAATTGCTATTACTTTTACATATCATACACTGTCCAATGTGTCCTTCACCCACCCCACTGTTGTTCACATCCCAGAGAGGAAGTCATATGTAGATCCCTGAAATTGGGTCCCCTTTCAATTCCACCTTCCCTCCCCCCTCCTGGTATTACCACTCCCACCACTGGTCCTGAAGGGATCATCTATCCTAAATTCCTCATGTTTCTGGCTCCTATCTGTACCAGTGTACATCCCCTGGTCTAGCTGGATTTGTCAGGTAGAATTGGGATCATGACAGTGGGTGGGAGGAAGCATTTCTTAAGCAATTAGTTTCTAAAAGAAGTTATGGTTTTGTCACTTGGTATCAGGATTCGCTCCAAGCATTTGGAATCAGCAGCTCTCACTATTGGCATAGCAATTTAAAAGGAGGAGACCTTTAAAACGTTAGAATGACCTCCACAAGTGCTTCTCAGGCTTGCACATGCGCTCAGGGAGCGGAGAGCCTGATCGATGCAGATTCTGACTCTAAGGCAGGACGGGATGAACATTCTGCACTCCCAACAAGCTCTCTGGGGACTCATCCCACTTTATGGGCCACACTGAGGAACAGGCTAACAGAGCCCCTTGGAAGGATTTTCACCCCAAGTTACCTGGGAGCTATGAAAATCCAGGACCACATGTAACAGTACTCGGACAGAGAGAGCAATGCTTACTAGTATTTTCTTCTTAAAGAAAAACAATTAGGGGGAAAAAAATCTGTACCTCCTACTGCTCCCCATCATAACCGTTTCTCTAAATCTATTTCTAAAGACAGGCAAAGAAGTCCAGAGTGAATTAAGTAAGAGATGCAAATTGACGAGCTCTTAAGACTGTGGCTAGAGAGACCTAACATTTGGGGGTATATTTTTCTTCTTCCGTAAAGAAATTTTGAATCTACTTCTAAGTAAAGAAAACAGATTGGCAATATTTTGCTAATTTGCGTCTTTAATTCCACTCATTCTAGGTAACAGCTCCGCCACGCCAGATTCGTCCTGATGACGCTGTGCTTACCTTGCCAGTTCATCGGTGCTTTCACAGGCCAGCAAGATAGCTTCTTGGGAAAGATCTGCTGCCGTGTAATTCAGAGTATTTGACAAGTGGGTCGCGTGGTGTATGGAAGTATCGTGGAACTCCACGTCTATGGCATTGTCTTGCTCGTCATTATAGCAGCGGATAATCCCAACAGAATTCCACACCTACAAACAGGTTAAGATGAGATACAAGTCTGAGAAAAACCGGAACATCTAAAACCAGCCTGCTCAAGTTGGGCAAATGAACAAAGGGCTACGCAATGCCTAAGTCCCAGGAGCCAGCAGAGTCCCTCTCACTGTAACTACTTTCAGGTAACTACAGGCGGTCACATAAGGGGTACAAGAAAGGTTCCTTTTATGAGAAAATGACACGACCCCATCTCATCTAAAAACAAAACAAAACAAAAACAAAGCTATACAGTGGTTGTAAAGAAATTACAACTGGCCTTTAAACCACAAAACCATTAAATGTTTCAAAAATGTAGTTTATTACAAGTTTGAACAGATTTTTCTGTTCCAGTCACGTGGCGAATGTTATAGTATTAATTATAGACATTTTAAAAGAACATAAATCTAGAAGCATTTAGAAAAGTTATCTAAAATCTCAATGTGTATTACTTGATGGTGATTGATGACAGTGAAAATTTTATTTAAAATACATTATCATCCTTGATACTTAGGTCCAAATTCATGGCAGTCCTAGAGTTTTCAAAGAGAACATCACAGTCCTCATCATGGCAAACTTCAAATAACCAGTCAATAGAAATAGTATGCTTTTTCAGGTTCTCAACTGTGCAGTGTACAGACAGCCCTGCTTTATGCTTTTTTTTAAAACAGCAGTTAGCGTCTAATGTTGTTACCAGGCATTACCTTCTAAAAAAACTCCACCTCTCTGCTAGCATATCATGAGAATTAAGGTTTAGCAATATGGCCAAAAGAGGTCCTGACGCAGTCATATTTCAAATTCACACAATATATACTATGTATCTCTCAAAGAAAATGTCATCACACATAATTTTCGGTAAGAGTTGAAAGATGAGAGAACCTTTACGTGAACCATAAAGTAAATGAACCACAAAATTGTAGTTTACCAAAATGCTCCAGCACAGTTCATTAAGATTGAACAACAAACATTTTTGAACCAACAAAACCTCTGACAGTGAAAGTTCCTGAGAGATGATACGGAAGTCAACGTAGCTGCTGCCTGGCTTACCATGAACCTGTGAGAGAGATGTGAGGGCGTGGAGCCTGGCTGGAATGGCTTTTGCCGGGGAGTCGGCATAGGTCCGTCATAAAATGGTCTTTGGGATGTGACAAGTGCTAAGTTGCGGGTATTGGCTGGCAGCTGCTCATCTTCTTCCTCCTCTCTGAGAAGACCAAAACCCATTTTGGGCAATGCACCATCTAGAATACCAAGGGTCATAGTAAGAACCATAAACACCAGGGGCCTGAACTATGAATATTAGAAAGCATAGCTCTTTCATCATGCATTCGTTTGACAGCGTTTACTTTTAAAGCTTCTGCTGAGATCAATGATGACACCAATGCTTTTTTTTACATTAGATAATGAAATGCATCAATATTCAGAGGGTCTTTAAAACTCAGTGACTCAGTATTTCCCAAATGTATCAATGTCACAAAGTCACACGTGGACAAAAGACCCATTCAAAGTAGCAGACAGCAACAGATTTTAGGATAATCAGGTGGAAAGTGTTCAGTGCAGACGTTTCAAATTCCACATTGAAATAATCTTTACAGAACCATCATTTGTGAAGTACGCTATCAAAGAAAAGGATCTACAATTACTTGAACAGGCTATTAAAATATCTTTCTGGGCTGAGCCCCAGTGGCGCAGTGGTTGTGCGCGGGACTGCGGCCCACTGGGACGGAGGTTCAATTCCAGCAGTGGGGCTGGGCCTCCTACTCCCACCACCAGAGAGCAGTGATGCCCCCCCCCCCCCCAAAAATAAAAATCTTTCTTTTCAAGATACGTTATCTGTTTGAGGCTACACTTTCTCCACATACTTCTTTTTTTATTTTCATTTCTTTTATATCTTTTTTTGGGGGGGAGGGGGCATCACTGCCCTCTGGTGGTCGTGGGCGCTACCCTGCGCTGCGCCTGAGAGCCGCCGCTGGATTTGAACCGCCAAGCCCGCGGGCCGCAGATCGCACGCCACCACTGACGCCACCGGGGCGCAGCCCTCCACATACTTCAAGCAAAACAATATACACAATTTTCCGTTATAAACGGAGATAGGCTGTTTTTTCTTTACTTTCTGAGATATCTTCTCAAGTGTCTCTCGAAGTTGAATCTGTAGGCAGGTTGGAACCGGTCACGTGTCACGCTGCGATCTGCAAGGTCATCACTTGGAAACCACAGCGGCTCTGCAGGTCTGGAGAGTCTTGGCCGCCCACAGGGGCGGCTTCACCCGGTGCGAGGGTTGGCTGGGAGTCGAAACTGACTCGATGGCAAGGAATCCGGGTTGGGATTTTTGAAACAGGTGCAGACATTGCTTAATTAGCCTTCCTTCAGCGCAAGAAGGAGACACGGTGCCATAATGAGTGACTCACTGGACTGCTAACGCCAAAGCGTGCAGTTCAAACGGCCAGTCGCTTTGCGGGAGCGAGACGAGGCTCGCAGCCTCAGAGCCCTTCCCCCTCGGTCACTGCCGCTGGACCGAGTCTGACTCAGGGCGAGGTCGAGCTGTCCCAGCGAGTCTCTGAGAGAGCAACTCTTTACAGGCGCGGCAAGCCCCATCTCGCTCCCTCGGAGCTGGCTGGTGGTTGCCTCGAACTACCGATCTTGCGGTTAGCAGCTCATCGGGCAGCCACGAGGCCACCAGGCTCGTCGGAAAGCCCAGGGGCAAGCTTCCCTCCAGGAGTCTACGCCTCGAAACGGACTCCAGGGCAGCGGGTCGGTGATTCAAACGACGCATGTGCACAAAGCCCGGGGCGTTGCGGTGAAGAATGGGTGGTGAGGGTTGATGCGCTCATTTCAAAGTGTGGGCAAATTTACATAGCACGAAAGGGCAAGCCAGGATTACCCTGAAATCGGACATTGTAATCTGAGGACCTGACTACCTGACTCCGTAAGCAGGCAGGTGAGAATCCAGCTGTCTTCTATTAGTCCAGAAAGTACGGGGGTTTTGTTTTGTTTTGGGTTGTGGAGGGCTCCATCGCTCTCACATTTTTTTGTTTGGGTCAATGTGTTTTCTTCATTTAAACTCCATAAACAAATGCTATTTGGAGCACGCAAGAATCTTTTATTAGAAAGGATCTTGAGACCAAAATGTTTGAAAATTAATGTTATTAAAAAGCATGATTTAAATGTAGCACATTACTGCACATTGGCATTTCACCTACCAATGTGTTGGTTTAGCGTGTAAGCTGTTGTAATAAGCACTTTATTAGTAAGCTCTTAATTATTAACTCAGTACTGCCCACGTTATCTACTTCATCTTGAGTTAGCTTTGGCAGTTCGTGTTTTTCAAGGAGTCAGTCTACTTTTCTACTGCAGAATTTCTGGGCACAAATTTTTCATAACTTTCTCTTATCCTATCAGAGCAATTCCTACAGAAATAGGAGTTCCATAAATAATTTTAAATTTTCTACTAGTCATGCTTTAAAAGTCTATTTAGTAATACTCTGCATTAACCCAACATGACTTATCATTTCAATGTATACTCAATAAAAATGATTGAAATAGTTTTCTTTTTCTTTAAATATTGTCTTTTGAGGGCTGAGCCCCAGTGGCGTAGTGATTGTGTGCAGGAGTGCGGCCCACAGGGTTGGTGGTTCAAATCCAGCAGTAGCTCTCCAGGAGCAAGGCTGGGTTTCCTACTCCCACCAGGGCAGTGATGCCAAAAAAACAAACAAAACAATATTGTCTTTTGAATCTTGTTGCATTTCATGGTCATATCTCAATTGAGACTGGCCACATTCTAAATGCTCTAGGGCCAGCTGTGGCCATATTGGCTATCACGTCTCCAGGCTCTGCAGTGATGGCCCTCTTTCCCCCTTTCTATTCACATTGAGTAATTTGGGGATTCTGTTTCTTTCCAACCTGTCAGGCCAGAGCTAGTAATCTTATTTATTGATCTTTTCGAAGAACCAGCGTTTGACGTCACTGGCTCCCTCATATATCTTCTATTGTCAATGTCCCTGAAGTCGTTTCCTGCCTTCTGCTTGCTTGGGATTTAATTTCCTCTTCGTTTTCTAGCTTATTAAGGTAGTAGCATAGAACAGCGGTTTGAGACCCCTTTTTAAAAACATCAGCTTTGAATGTCATACATTTTCCTCTAAGCGCTTTCATGGAAAATTGGAAATAGTAATCAAAGGAGGTCATCACATGCAAACAGGCATCTTCGTACCCGCTGAGTTCTCATCCTCTTCAAGGACGTGCCTGCTCTGTCTCGGACGACTTGCAGTCAGCAGGAAGTCCTCCTCGCCGTCGGCATCACGGAGAAGCCCCTTGGGGAACGAGGGGGCCTCCACTGCACTGTCCTCAAGGAAGTCACCCGCAGTGCTCGCATCATCTCCATCAAAAAGGTCGTCGTAACCCCTTTCTACTCTGTTAGACACCTTGAACAAAGGAGCAGAAACGAAAATGTGTTAGCACAGCATCTGCATGAATTTAATTATTCAGAAGGCAAGCCTTAAGACACACTAGCAAATTCTACAAAGCAAGAAAATGCCCTGTGAGGTTAGGACTAGTAAATGTATCTATTACGTGTCTGTACGGTGAGTCTCGGTCCTCGTCTTAAATAGCTTTATCGTCTAACTGTGAAACAGGCGGGGAGAAACAGACATGCAAATACTGTACATGCTAACATATAAGGCAAGATTTTGTTCCTCAAAAATGATTCAGATTCCCAACAAGGAAATAAAATTTAAAAAAATTCCTTTCCTACAAGTCTTCTTAAATTAATTATGACCAGGACCCTATAAAGTCCTATTAGCAAACACATTCTTATTTACCTTTATTTTGAATAAGTTAATGCTTAGGTAGAAGACATTTGCTTTAAATGTCCTCAGTTATAGCTATTTTTTTTTTTTTTTGTTTTCACTTACAGAAGTCAATCAACAGAATCAGTAGAAAAATCAGGGTAGCAAAAACAGTGTGCCCCCAACAAACATTAATTCCTGGGACTAGGAGCATGCCATTCACTGCCAAGTGCTACCAGTCAATGGAGACAAGCTGTTGAGGTCACTCTAAATAGTAAATGCTCTGTAGGGGTCACAAGTTACTCCTCCAGAATATATGGGAACTACAGTAGTGAGCCAATGTAAACCCAGCTTGGTATAAAATCCTAACGAGAACAGGACTCAAAGATCACAAGAGAACTCAATCTCAAACCTGCTAGGTAGAAGTAAACACGACTGTGCTCTGTGAAACTGATGTTTAACAAAATGAGGGGCCAGGCCAAAGTATTCCTAAATCCACTTATTTAAACATATTTGACGTTGGAGCAATTATATTAATTATAAGTGATCATAAGACAATGGAAAACCCCATCTCTAGCCCTACAGGTTTATATATATATATATATATATATATATATATATATATATATATTCAAGTTGGCCCAAAACACTGAGTTTGGATTTTATTGAAAAATGGGGATGTGCCTTATATTTATGGTGAAGACCATAATGTGTCACAGGAAATATGCGCTGTGGAGAATAAAAGTGAGAAATATACCATAGATAATTCTGGATAGAAAGGTTAAAATATGTTTCAAGAAGACGTGACCTTGGCCTCCATGAAGTGGTGTTCTATTTCTGTGTTTTGGTGTATGAAACCCAGGATACATTCACCTAAAGGATTAGAGAGTGGAATAAAAGTTTCAGTAGGTAGGTGTGTGTGTACGTAGGGTTTTGACCTTTAAAATATATTTTTTTCCTGAATTTTAAAATTAAGGTCATAGATAGGATTGTCCAGGGTCTTATAATCACTTGTAATTAATACAATTGCTCCTATGTCAAATATGTTTAAATATATGGATGTATATAGTGAAAACACCTCAATAGGGTTTACTTTAAGAATTAAAATTCTGGGGGTGGAGAGGAAAAGGAGGGAGGGGAAAAGAGAGGAGCTGATCCCAAGGACTCAATGGAAAGTAAATGTCTAGAAAAGAACGATGGACTATATATACAAATATGTCGTAGACAATTGATATAGGGATTGCAACAAGAGTTGTAAGAGCCCCAAATAAAATGATTAAGTTTTTTTAAAAATTAAAATTCCTCTGCACATCCCTTAACTGCATTCCCTGCAAGTGGAAATCCTTTTGGCTTCTTTTGAAACTTTCCTCAATTTTCATACACAAGATTATATGGCTTTTTCAGTTTTAATGAAGCATTATCTATTTAGGAGACTACATTAATTTCCCTCAGTGAGAGGTGAGATATTAACCACGTCAATTCAATCTTTTACGTTACCAACTGAAGAAAAATGGTGTTTTAAAGATTTTTAAATTGGTTGAATCAAAATGAAGCGTTCAAGTTACGATCACAAAAATGCTACTCATGGTGAAATAATAAGAGCATCTTGCTATCTGTGAAGAAGTTGACACAGGGCAGCTAAAGCCACCAGCTGCTCCTCAGGAGAGAGACTAGCTCCAGTCTCGAAACCCAGAGGCAGTTTTAGCCTGGCCTAGAGGGTGGCTATCCTAGAGGGCGGCTGTGAGTCAGAATCGACTCAAAGCAGGGAGTCTGAGTGACAATCTTCTATTTCCAGTTCCACTTTTGGAAGAACCTGGCTGTGCCAAATTCTGAATCTTTGGCCAACTTAGCTCAGTTCTCCGAGTTGCAGTCTTAGGAGCCGACTTTTCTGAGATGTTAAACTCACTTCTACCTCCTGGCCTTTAAGGTTTTGTAACTGTCATTGATTTTCATCCGTTTGGGATTGTGTATATCAGAGATTCCTCAAGTGTCTTTTTAGTGGAGAATTCAGGAAGAGCAGAGGAGGACGCACAAACTGAATCTAGATATTTAATCAGAAAGACTTGAATTATGAACATCGACACTTTCCAAGAGGAGGGAATTATGAACAAAAAAGGAAGGACGTGTACAATAACCTGGTCTGCTTCATTCCGTTCAGTAAAGCTCGGGTACTGAGCACAGATGCTGTACAGGTAGCCCAAGACTTAAGTGTCCACAACCACAACCAAAAAAAGTTTACAGGTCAAAATAAGGCCTACTGCAGCTATAGATACCAATATTTCGCTATAAAACTTTTGCTTTACAATCAGGATACTAAAATAGTACTATTTCATGAAGTACATTCCTTGGAAAGCCAAGAAACATCGATAGTATATGGAAGGGGAACAGTCCCTGAGCTAAAGGGAGTTGGAAAACATGAATTTTCTATATAAAAGGCCAACCGTGAGCATTTGATATAATGTGAAAAGAATGTACTTGTTGTGGCATCTAACCAATGACCAGAGACACTGTGAAGAAGCGCTGTTTTCTCTTATTACTTCTCACCTTACTGCTCGACTTCTCTCCACTGGGCTCACACACATTCTCCAGGAGTCCGAGGTACCCTTCTGCATCAGTATAAGCTATTTGGCTACAAGTAGGATGCCAGGCCAGGCCACAAATTGCATAACCTTTCTCATGTTTGACTCTAAAAATTGAAAGAAAAAAAAAAGGGTAAAACATTGTCTGGTATAGTACAGCACCAACGAAACAGACAACATTCCTCTAGCTCTTTAATGCTCCCCCCCGCCGCCCCCATCATCGTGACCGCCGTTCTACCTTACAAATCCAGCTAGACTGGACCATGCACACTGGTACAGAAAAGAGCTCCTGACACACAGGATCCAGGACAGACAAACTCCCCAGGAACAGTAATGGGAGTAGTGATATCATGAGGGTCTGGGGAAAGTGGGGAGAAAGGGGGAACTGATTGCAGTAATTGACACCAAAGGGGGATGAAAAACAAACAAGAGTGAAGGGAGGCAGCGGACGGTAAAAGATATGAAAATAGGGACTGAGCCCCGGTGGCGTCAGTGGTGGAGTGCGGGACTGTGGCCCACGGGCTTGGCGGTTCAAATCCAGCGGCGGCTCTCAGGAGCAGCACTGGGTAGCGCCCATGACCACCAGAGGCAGTGATGCCCCCCGCCCCCCAAAAAAAGATTAAAAAAAAGATATGAAAGTAACAATGATCTATAATTTACCAAGGGTTCACGAGGGTGGGAAGGTAGAGGAGGGAAGGGAAAAAGAGGAGCGGATACCAACGGCTCAAGTAGGAAGAAAAACTTTTAAAAATGATGATGGTAACCTATGTATAAGTGTGCTTGATACAACTGATGTATGGACTGTTACAAGGACTGTAAGAGCCCGATAAAATGCCATATATATGCCACTGTCAAGAAAAATATAAACCAGTCATTTAGGTGAATTTGAAGGGGAAATGGTTAAAGGAATTTTGACAACCTAATGGTCATGCAATTGCATTTAACAATCTAATGATGGCAGATTTGAAGTACTTCTTACAAATACAAACAAAATAGTAACAGAAATAAGCAGGAAAGAAACAAAAGATAAATATTGGTCTGAAAGAACAGAAAATAAAAGTGCAGTAGATCTGGATTCTTTCATGACACACAAGTTCATTTCAAACACACACACACACACACACACACGCACACACACGAGACAAAAGGTAAATTGAGTCATACCTTTCTAGGCATTCTTTGGTTTCCACATTCCAGACTATAATTAAGCCATTAATACTGCCTGCAGCTAAATACTGTCCACAGGGAGACCACGTTACTATGTTGAGGGTCTATAAAGAAAACAGTTAATAAATACCATTTTTGTGTAATTTGAAACTCAAATCTCGCTTTACTAAATCCCAAGTTTCACATCCTTTGTTCTTTATAACTTCTAATTAGATTAGATACATTAATGGCAGGACAAACTTTGTTTGCTTTTCAATAATATTCAACTCTCACCAGCAGCTATTTTTTTTTTTTTTGCTATGAAACACATTATACCGGCACAATCCTTAAAACAAAATGTAAAACCTTGGAGGTAGGGCAAGGTAGGCTGGGGGGCAATGGGGAGCAATAACAATGAGTATAAGAACAAAAAAAAAGTGACTATGGTGATGACTCTTCTGAATCATATGAATAAAACTGTTGGGGTTAAAAAAAAAAAAAGGAAATCTGTCATCTTGACAAAGGAATTGAAAGGAGGCAATACAAGGTATAGCAGTTACTATCAAGCTGAAGAGAACTATTAAGAGACTCTTGTTAAGCCACTGCTGACCTACTAGGTCTAAGTGTTCACATGTATGCAAAATATGAGACACAGGGGCTGAGCCCCGGTGGCGTAGTAGTTGTGTGTGGGACTGGGTTGTGTGTGTGTGTGTGTGTGTGTGTGTGCCACTGGGTTGGCAGTTCAAATCCAGCAGCAGCTCTCCAGGAGCAAGGCTGGGCCTCCTACTTCCACCAGAGGGCAGTGATGCTTACCCCCCACCAAAAAAAAAAATGAGACACAGAGGGAGGAGACAGAATGAATGGTAACAGATCAACTTTTCCTGCTGCTCTAAAACTCCACAGGTCTCACTGAAAGCCAGTTAACACTCCAGGCGAGCTACTGATCATGTAACTACAAGTCTGCCTTTCTGGCTCGTCAGCATCCTCGTTCAGAGGTATGCCAGCACAAGCACATGACACAGGTGCCCCACCGGTCACCGTCCTAACACAAACCTGGGGTGAAATCAACTTCATACGAATGAGAGACAGATTTTCCTAGCAACTCTCACAAAGAAAGAGAGGCCCGGGAGAACCTAGAGTACTGTCCAGACAGTGGCCCACATGAACAGTCTGAGGGGTGGGAGGAGGACGCCTTCACAACACCTGCAGCTGTTATTCCAACATTCAACTCCAGCTGGTGCCGGAGTCCTGGTGGACAGTGGGTTATATGCTGGGCTGCTATCTGCAAAGTCAGCAATTGAAAACCAATGGCTGCTCCAAGAGAGGAAGATAGCGCTTCCGACTCCATAAAGAGTCTCTTCCTAGAAACCACGAGGGGCAGGTCCACCTTGTCCTATTATGTAACTGAGAGGGAAGTTGAGCCAAGGGCAGTGCGTATGCAGGCTAATTATTCATCAAAAAATTCTATTTGGCCTATGAAAATAACACTTTCAAAACTCACCTGAGAGATGAAGTTATCTGAAAGATCAAACTGATTTTTCCAAGTTTCTCTTCTATAGAGTTTAACAGATTTGTCCACAGGAATCGCCAGCAACTAATAAGACAGACAAATAGTTTACATTAAGTTCAATGTATGGGGTGGGGGGGGGAGAAAAAGAAGATTTAAAAAACTAACCCAGTTATTAAAGTTTGAAGACATAAAAAAATACATTTGTTGTTTAATTTGAAACAAACAAAAACTATTACTTGAAATTTTGATAAGCAAAGAATGCGCAAAAGATCACCCAAGGGAGGAGGGGGAAGAAAGGGGGAGGGAGGAGAAGGCAAGCTATTGGGATGCTTGAGAAGCTGTTTAAGTTGCTGAATACAAAAATGACCTTAAATGTAGACCTCCCACCTAATCACCAATAAAAACTGAATTACAAAAAAAAAATTGTAGTTATTAGTATTTTATAAAGTATTCCTGGTGCCACCAATAGTTGTTACAGGACTGGCTGTTAACGGAAAAGCCAGTAGTCTGAAGCCAGCAGGTGCCCTATGGGAGAAAGAAGAGAAACTTTGTTTCTGAAAAGACTACAGCTTTGGAAACTCAATGGAACATTCTACTCCATCATACAGGGGTGCTCTGGGTCAAAATCGGAAATGGGATTCTTTTTTTAAAAAAGAATTTTATAATACTATTTCTTAGGTTATCAAAGTCCTTTAGACTAAAATAATGCAACCCACTTACTAGAAGGAAATCAATCTAGAATCCTTTGAATAGCTTGAAACAAATATTAAATAAAACAAAATCAAGCTCATTATCATCAAGTCAAATTCGACTCATATGGACCCTGTGAACCACAGAAGAACTGCCCCTTTCAATTTCCAAAGCTGTAAATCGTTCCAGAAGCAGGAGGCCTCATCTTTCTCCATGGGGTTCCTGCTGGGTTCCCGCTGCTGGCCTTGCAGTCAGCTGTGGAACCCCTAAGCCATGACACTACCAGGGCTCCTGCAAAGTATCATTCGTGAACATCAGAACAATGTTAATTTAGTTAGCTTTTAAATTACAGAGAATACGGTTATACCAAGAGAAAAATATCTTCCATAGTTTTTTGAACTCAACTACTAGTTCTAGTGGAAAATGTACATGACAAAAAGGATATATAGTTAAAAGACCAGTTTTGATGTACCCCCAAAACCTATTTCTACTCCCCGGTATCAAATACAAATACGGAATATGCAAGCATGATCCTGTTAAGCATCATCAAGTCGGATTTGAGTCACGGCAACCGCATAAACAACATCATGAAACACCGTCTAGCCCTGTGCCATCCTCACAGCTCTGGCGAAGCGTGAGTCAGTTTTTGCATCCAGTGTGCCAATCCAGCTCATTGAGGGCCTTCCTCTCTGCTGACAACCCTCTATTTTACCAAGCCTGATGTCCTTCCCTAGAATGGGTCCCTCTTGGGAATACACTCAAAGCCCGTGAGTCCTGCCATCCTTTTACGGTGCATTCTGGCTGCACTTCTTCCAGGACATAATTGTTTATTCTTCTGGCAGTCCAAAGTATTTTAAATATTCTTTGTCAACACCATAATTTTTTTAAAAAAGAAAAATTTTCCTAAGTCCTCCTTATTCATTATCTATGTGCCACAAGTACATAAGGCTTGAGTCAGTTACATCTTAAGAGTGGCATGCTGCCTCTTTAACCCTTTAAACAGGTGCTTGGTGGGGAGGTGAGGGAGGGAGGGAAAAAAGAGTTCATACCAAGGGCTCAACGAATAAGAAAATGTTTTGAAGATGATGGCACCATATGTAAAAATTCGTTTGATACAATTGATGTATGGAATATTCTGAGAGCCGTAAGAGTCCCCAATAAAATGATTAGGAAAAAAAAGTGTTTACAACAGATCTGCCCAAGGCAATACATTGTTCATTTATATCTTGACTGCTGCTTCCATGAGCTCGACTGTGGCTCCAAGAAAAATGAAATCTTTGACAAGTCGACGTTTCTTCATTTACTGTGATGCGATTTATTGGTCTAATAGGGAAGAAGGCCACAGTCATCACTCTTCATCAATAAGGGTTTCAGGTCCTTGATTGCATGCTGCTTCTCAAAACGGATAAACGTGAACCTTCTTTTTGGCAAAATGGCTGTGTATTCCTTCAATCTTCTTCCTTTAAAATAAATCATTTTATAGGGGGCATTTACAGCCCTTTAACATGCCATACACCGATTGTATCAAGCATAACACGCTGCCATCGTTATCTTCTAAACATTCTATTTGTGCCCTTGGTGTCAGCTCCTCCCCCCCCCCCCCCCCCCACATCCTCCTGACCCCTAGATAACATGACTGTCATTTTCATACCCTTCCATCTTCTTTTGAGGCTTCCTGTATCGTACAATTCTTTGCCCACGGTGTCTTTAGTTCTTACAGCTGTAGAAATGGGAAGTGTGCTCTTCCAGCTGGGTTCTTACTGTCCACAGGCTCACGACGTGGGAATGAACTCAATGGCACCTGACAGCATTTGGTTTTAGTATTTTACTTCAGAAAACAGAAGAAAACTTGACACCGTTAAATGACAGGGAAGCCCTGGTCGTGTACTGAGCTTTGCACTGGGCGGCCCACGGCACGGTGAGCAGTTTGAAATCACTAGCCACTCCACGGGAGGAAGATGAGGCTCTCCGCTCTCCTAAAGATCTGCCATCTCAGACACCCACAGTGGCAGCTCCGCTCGCCCCTAGGGTGCGTGACGGCCAGGAGCATGGGGTTGGTAGGAGTTGAGTACTAAGTCTACTGTGGCCTTCCAGAAGAACGAGCAACTCATCTCAGAAAGAGGACGGCCAGAATGGTCCTTACTAGATGGCAAGGTTTCATCGAATTTATTTTGGACATGTCACCAGGAGGCACAAGTCACTGAAAAAGGGCACCCTGTTAAGTAAAGCAGAAGGGACAGTCCCTCAGTGAGATGGACTGACACGGAGGCTTCGACCGTGAGGACAAGACAGGACCAGACGAGACAAGGCTGGGTTTCCCCCAGTTGTTATTCGCACAGTCACTGTGAGCGCGAGGGAGCTGACTTCATAGCACGAACAG
>PVJH01018233.1:0-45728 GCA_004026705.1 Nesogale talazaci | reverse complement strand
CAAAGGAAGGAACAAAGCCTTAGCCACTTGCTCTTCCCACCTCACCGTGGTGAGTCTCTACTTCGGTCAGGCCATCTTCATCTACATGACACCCAGCTCGTCCCACACACCTGAACAAGACCAGATCGGAGCCGTACTTGGCACCATTGTGATCCCCATGCTTAATCCACTCATTTATAGTCTGAGGAACAAAGAAGTGGTAGGGGCTCTAAAGAAGAAATTGGAAAGGTGCTGCAACTGCATAAACACTCTGTTTCCACAGGGTCCTCAGAAGTGTTCCATCCTCCATTTTCAGAGTAAACATCGAAAACTCAAATTCTAACATTGTTTTATTAGAATATTGTCAATACAATGTCAGAAAAGAGAGAAAATATTAAGATTAGAGAACATTGCCATTATTTTGTTGGGGTGGAGCATTTTTCGGTGCCATAGTGGTGTCTTCAGTGTCGTGTAAGCTTATTAAATGCTATTTGTCAATAATCTTGCATGAAAGTTCATGGATTTTCATGCTCACATCACACTGATCTCCATCCTCTTGAATAACTTCAATGTTAATTCTAGAACAATAAATCCCATGA
Organism: Nesogale talazaci; assembly: GCA_004026705.1. Lineage (NCBI taxonomy): Eukaryota > Metazoa > Chordata > Mammalia > Afrosoricida > Tenrecidae > Nesogale > Nesogale talazaci. Next base: position 45,150 of record PVJH01018233.1, on the reverse strand, counting down.
TTGATGTTTTATTTTAAAACCATCTTGTCAAGGTTTGTTCTTATTCATCTAACTACTCTCAATGTCCAAAATGGACTCTCCATTCACAAAGAAAGCCAAGACTAATTGTCCACAAAAACATCCCAGATAATTCTTCTTTCTCCACACTTCTGATTTTATCTAATAATCATTTAATTTTTTCATGTAATTTACTTATTTGCTGTTGTGTTCCATCTCAAGCAATATTCCTTACTTTTTCTTTCTAGATTCAATATAGTGGATACACAGAACTCACATGCAATATCAGGATTAAAACATTTACTAAGGAGGTTAACAGGTTATAATTCAAGTAAGAAGTGTTTAGAAGAGAGTTGTTGATACAGACACATCATAAAGTTCTTTCAGGGCTGCTAATAAATGTCACAAGGGCATGCCATTCACCTGTAAGCGTTCAGTTCAAGCATGGTGGGCCAACAAACTCAGTTCACTGAATTAAGTGTGCAGACACCTCATTTCACAAAACTTCAGTCTGAAGGCCCTCAGCTCCACCTTTATGAGTCAGAAAGCCCAGTCCCCTCACCGCCCCATCGCTGCTGCCATTTAAATGGCCAGGGTCAGTCCACTTTCCATCCAGATTCCTGTCCCAAAGCACTCAGCTTGACTTGCTCTGAGGTCTAGGGTGTCCGAGACTCTTTTTGGAGGGTCACCTTGCTTTGCTGCTCCTCCTCTGATATCTCAGATGTCTTCCACAGCAGAATCCACAACTGGATCCAGGAGGTTCATTCTCAGGTATCATTGGGTCCAGAAGACATTCTCCACTCCTGCCTCCTGCTGGTATTGAGATTCCTTCTCCTGCTTCTCAGGGTGTATTTTATATTTTTTTCTATCCAAGGGGATGGAATTCCAAATAATCCAGTTCACAATGACTCACAGGTAAATCTTATCAGTGTCTTTCTGCACCCTCTTACTCAGATACGTCCAGGACAAGGTCATTATGAGGGAGTTAGAGACTTTGGCTAGAAGAGCCACATTAAATGATTCACTCCTTTTCAGTTGTATTTTTCCTTAAAATTAAATAAAATGTATCCATTTAGGAATAGGAACAAAGAGGTAAGTAGAAAAAACAGAAATTACTATTTTGCCTCTTCATACTATATTGTTTCAGTTTTCACTTTTCCTTGCTGCATTTAAAGTTTGGATATATCAAAACAATTAAAGTAGCTAACCTTTATAAATCTAAATCATATTAAGTGCTTCTTATGAGACTTTAGCTTAATTAAAGTGAACTAAATTTTCACATTATTTATGTAGGTCTCTTTTATCTAAAGTGAGAAGTAATAAAGTTTGAATTACAAATCTGTAATCAAATTATGCAGATTATATTTCAACTCATTTTAATTGACATCATCATTACCATTATCATAATCATGTTTTCTTAAAAGTTATTTTAAACAATTTTCTTATTTTATTGTTTCTGAAAACACACCTGTTCAATAGTCTTTACATGTACAGTTCAATGACATTGACTTCACACTTTAATTTGTGCAACCATTCTTACCCTCCATTTCTTTTTTTATTAAAAATAATTTCATTGGGGATTCATACATCATTTTTCACAATACATAAATGCATATACTGGACCATGCACCATCACATGTCTGCTGTTGTTATCACTCTCCAAATATCTGCTTTTCCACTTGAGTCCTTGATATCAGGACTCCTTCCCATCCTTTCCCCTCTGTCACTGCTCCCCACTCCCCAACCAACCCTCAATACTTTATAAATTATTATTGTTCTGTCATATATTACACTGCCCAACCTCTTCCCCTTCCCACTCCTCCGATGTCTGTCCTCCAGATAGGAGGTTATGTGTAGATCATTGTAGTTGGCTCCATCTCTCTACCCCACCTTCTCTCCACCCATCTGGTAACTCCTATATCATCACTGGCCCCAAGGGGCTCATCTGTCCTGGGGTCCCCATATCTCCAGTTCCCCTCTCTTTCAGTGTACCTTCTCCAGTCCAGCTGAATTTGTAAGGTGGAGTTGGGACTATGATAGTTTGGGGGAGGAAGTCTTCAGGAACTAGAGAAAAGTTGCATGCTTTATCGCTGCCTCACTGCACCTTGACTGCTCTGTCTCTTCCCTGCTACTCCCCTGTAAGGGGGTGACCAATTACTCACCAGCAAGCCTTAGGTCCTCACCCTGCTCTCCTCCTCATTGGTTATGATGTGATTCTTGTTCTTTGATCCTTGATACCTGCTCCCTTAGACCCCTCTTGATCACATAGTCTGGTGTGCTTCTTCTATGTGGGCTTTGCTGCTTCTGTGCTAAATGGCCACTCATTTATTTTTAAGCCTTTGAGACTCCAGAAAATTAATCATTTGGTAGCTGGGCACCATCTATTTCTTCCACTCTGTTTGCCTCTGTATCCATTTGTCTTCAATTGATTTTGATTTTTGATGCCTATATACCTGATTGTTTCAACACCTCATAGCCATACAGACAAGTGTTCTTCTTTTATGGTGGGCTTTGTTGCTCCTGAGCTAGATGGCTGCATTTTTATGCTCAAGCCTTTAAGACCCCAGATGCTGTATCTTTTGAAAGTGGACACCATGGGCTTTCTTCACCACTCTTGCTCATGCTTCCACATGTCCTCAGTGGATGCCTTGGGAAGGTGCACACAAAGTGATATGTTTTCTTCCCCCTTTTTGATGCCTGTGACCTAATCCTTTCAACACCTTGTGGCCACACTGGCTGGTGTGCTTCTTCTATGTGGGAGTGGCCACTTCTCAGGTAAATGGTCTTTTATTTATCTTCAGGCTTTAAGAACCCAGATGCTATATCCTCTGATGGTTGGGCACCATCAGCTTTCTTCACTACACTTGCTTAAGCACCCATTTTACTTCAGTGATCATATTGGGCCAGTGAGTATCATGGAATCCTCCTTCCTTTTCTTAATTTCTCTCCCCTATCAATATAAAAATCACTGCCTCTAGGTATGTTTTCTAATCTTTCAAGTCAGTATTTATGTTTGATCTTCTATATATAAATTTTAAAAAGTATAATGCTTTTTATGATTCCAGCATAAGCCTGATTCCACAACCAGGCAAGGAAACCACAAAAACAAAAGATTACAGACCACTATACTTCTTGAACTTAGATTCACAATTTTTCAAACAAGATCCTGGCAAATAGAATTCAAAAATATATTTAGCAGTCATCATGTCCATGTGGGATTAATACCCAGGATGTAAGAAAGGTTCTGCATTTGAAAAGCAATCAATGCAATCCACCATAGAAATAAAACAAAGAATAAGAATCACATGGTCAAATCAACCCATTCAGAGAAAGCATTTGATGATATACAACATCCATATCTTAATAAATATGATAGGAATAGCACAGAAATTCCACAATATAATGAAGACCATAGGTGTATATGACCTACAAGCAATATCACATCCAAAGAGGGAGAATTGAAAACATTCATCTTCAAAATAGAAACTAGAGAAAGATGACACATCACTTTTCTTATTCAACATTGTACTCAAAGTCTTTAGACAACAAAAACCTCTAGAACCTTTAGACAACAAAAATAAGTCAAGAGAGTACAATTGGGCAAAGAAAAAGTGAAGCTCTCACTATTTGCAGATATTATTTTGTATAGTTAGAACCCAAGTACCATACAAAACAACCGTGGAAAATAATTGGGGGATTAATTAAAATAGCAGGAGACAAGATAAATGAGCAGATATCAATCAGATTCCTATGCATCAATTACGAGATTTCCTATAATGACATAAAAGAAATAATACCACTTACACTAGCCATAGAGATGAAATACCTAGGAACAAACAGCCAAAGAAACTAAAACATCAATAAAACAACAGAAACTACAGTACATTACTACAGGAAATCAAGAGAGACCTACACAAATGGAAGAAGAGTCTGTATTCATGGTTAGGAAGATTTTATATTGTGGACATGTCAATGCTACCTTAAATAATATGCAAATACAATGAAATCTTAATGTAAATCCTAACATAAATCTTTAAAGAAATGAAAAAAATAATTAAAAATTTCATAGGAAGAAGGAAGAGACCTAGGATAAAAAAGGACTTCTGAAAAAGAACAAAGCAGGAGATCTTCTACTACTTGGCCTCAGAACCTATTGCACAGTCAAAATACTCAAAACATCCTGGCACTGGTGAAATGATAGATAAATGGACCAAAATTCCGAAAGTAAAAGCATTCAGCTACAGATCATTGATTTCCAACAAATGACTGAAGAAAATTAATTTGGAAATGAACTCCCTCTTTAACCAATAATCAGGGAAAATTGATTTTCCATATGCATAAAAATGAAACAGGACCTACACCTCACCACATGCATAAAGTCAACTTTAGATGTCTCTAGAAACCTAATTTTGATTCTATGGCTCTAGAAACCTAAGTGGAAACTCCAGAACAGTCAGGATCATCAAGAGAAAATTGGAACCAACTTAAGGACCACTGTCAGGCACACATAACTATAAGATAAACTGCGGGAAGAACACAATAGGATACCTATTAAAAATGAAATGCAAAAGAAAAAATATCTAAAGAGTTTATCAAGAGTAAAACAAAAGCCCACAGATTAGGGAAAAGTCTTTAGAAATGACATAAGCAAAAAAATGACAATTTACTAATATCTATGGAATTCTGCAACATCTCAATAAGAACACAAAACAAGTAACCAACTCACATTTCACCTACCTGCATCTGCAGCAATCCACTCTTCAATGCACTTTGAATGATTGCAAAGCTATTTCTATTTTGACCAATGGTCAGAGAGGATTTGATGGAGGCTTAATCCATGTGTATTTTTCCCTGATTTTTGAAGATTGAAACGATTTTAAAATAGGCTAAAGGGGAGATGAAATGATGAGAGAGTACATTTTAACCTAAGTATGTCTGCCATAGATGACTTTACAATACTCTCTCTCCAGTTACAGTACTATTCACAACCTTTGACTATGATCAGAGGGAAATTCACCAAAGGTTTAATCCATGTTTACACCCTGAATGGATTTTGGGCTTCCACTGTCGATGATGGATTTGGGGCTTTCACTGGCTTCTGTCAACCAGAATTTCACAATTTAAGGTCTGATACCATTCCTTCCTTTAAAGTTGAACATTACAATGCTAAGATCACGTAGGGCGGTGTGCTTCTTCCTTGAGGATCTAGTTAGTGCTTCATTTAGATCGCTGCTTGTTTGAAAACAAGTCTTTAAAATCCCAGATTCTATTCTTTTAGATAGTTGGGCACCATCTAGCTTCTTCATGATGCTTTCCTATAACACCCATATTTTCAGTAATCTTATTTTAAGGGCAAGCAGCAAGTAGGGCCATCTCACATGTACTGGTTGTTCTTTGATTGTGTTCCCAAGTCCATTCATACAACTGTGGTTTATATATGTCTCTGGTTCACCTGAGAGACATCCGATTACACTGGAGAAAAGTATCATCATCCTTCTGTTGTGTTTACTGCTTTGAAATCAATGCTAACTAATGGTGTCCTATAGAGCAGGGTAGAACTGCCTCTGTGCATCTCTGCGCCTGCACATCTTTATGAGTAGAAAGCCTCAGCCTTCCCCTGAAGAGCTGGCTGGTGGTTTCCAGTTGCTGACCTTTGACTTAGTAGCCAAATGTGTAACCATTAAGCATTCACAGTGTCATTAGTTTAGACAATGGCATAGAATTTTAAAAACTTTTGAAAAAATAAATGCAAGTATAGGCCATCTATGAACTCCAGTACATGATTTTTTTAAATTGATAACTCTCACATACATCATAAGCAACCATACAACCATTAATCTATTAGTCTTTGACTTGTACAGATTGACTTCTTAAATGATTGGATATTATTTATACAAACAACGTGGCTTAGCAGCAGTGCAAATCTTCCAATAATATTCATTTTTAACAGCAGAGCCATGCCTACTAGTCTAATGCATAACATAATAAAACAAAGATGTTATAAGATAGTAGGTATATGTTAGTTCCAAGTCACCATTTACTGGGCATTGCTAAGGCCTGAGATTCAATCCAAAATCCATCCACCAATTCTATGTCCTTGGCTTAATAGCAACTTTTCACACTAGGGAGTTTTCCCTTTAGCCATTGGCTCAAGGTGGGTTTGAGCTAAAGCTGACGTCACCAAGAATGGTTTAGACATTGAATCATCCTATGAAGGATGTTGTGCACCTCAATAGAATAGACACTGAAGTCCCAATAGCCTGTAACACACTAACCAGATCACCAGGAAGGCATAGAAACTAGATCAGAAATGTACTATTAGGAATGTAGTACCAGGAATATTCTCCCCTGGTGTTCTATATAAGTATTGTTAAGGATTTTTTTCCCTGATGGAAGGTTACTGCTCCCAATTTTCCAAAAAAAATAAATGTAACTACCTTCTCTGACACATGCAAACCTCCCTCATTCCATCTTGACTTGAACTTCCAGTAATATGTCCATATATCTATGGTGTGAGTACAGGTTGAATTGGTTGATCTTAGCACATTTTTATGCCATTAACTTAATGTTCTTCTCCCTCTTCCCACATTTTCAAAAGCAGATCCCAGTTGAGGTGCAGTCTCTGCTATCAAAGTGGTTTTTCAGACATACATATAGAGGGAGAGATAAATGTCTCATGGATGCTAGGCAGGCTCTCTACCTCATTGTTTAGGGAGTAGATTAAGAGAATATGTGCTCTTGTAGCAGTGGCCTGCCTTTATTTTGGTGTTTATCTTTTAGATTTGTACTCACATAATATTTAACCTTTTGTAACTGACTGATTTCACTCAGTGTAATGGTTTCCAGGTCACTTCATATTATGAGATGTTTCATGTTTTCATTGTTCTCTTTTAGGGCTGCATATTATTCCATTGCATGTATATACCACAATTTTTTAACCGTTCTTCTACTGATGGACATTTGAACTGTTTCCAGCTTCTTGCTTCTGTGCTGCACTGAACATTGGAGAGCAAAATTCTGTGTTCTGCCTCTTAATCTTTGGGATATATGTCCAGCATAGATATTACTGGGTCATATGGTATTTCTATTCCTACTTGTGTAAGATATAACCATATCAGTTTTCACAGTGATTGTACATATTTATAAGCACAGAATCTATGTATGAGTTCCAATCTCAACCTAACACATGGACTGATATATGTATTAGTATGGGTAGAATTAAGAAACAAATTCATAGACATTCATATGTGTATAAAAAAGAGCTTTATATGCAATAGCTGAATATTGAGAAAACATTCCAACCTGGTTCAGATCAAGTCCATAAGTCTGATATTAACCCATATGCCTGCTACCAATCTAAAAAGTCCTCTTCAGACTCATTAAGCACATGCAATGATGCTGAATGCAGGAAGATCACAGGTCAGTGGGTGCAAAGTCTTGTGGATCCAGTGGCACTAGAAGCATCTCACTGCTGACTGGTGTCTCCATGTGGCAGCTCCAGTTCCCAGGACATGGGGTGTATCAGCGTAGTGCTATGTGTCTTGTGAGTAGAGTGTCTCTCAGGGAGTGAGCAAAGAGAGTCTGTCTCACCTCCAAGGAGGTAAATACAAGCGTTTCCAATATTCTCCGGAGAAGGCCAAGGCCACACAGAGGTCTCATTGGCTATGACCCGAATGAGAGAGTAGATTTCACCCCTTCACTTTTAATCCTCTCAAGTCCCAAGTTGACATGAGATTATGTAACAACCACAGCATATCATCCCACACCCCACTCCTGAAGGGAATGAACAATATAAACGTGTGAAGGGAGACAGCAGACACTACGATATGAGAGCAATTTTAATTTATCAAGGGTTCATGAGTGTAGGAAGGATAGGGAGGGAGGGAGAAAAGAGAAGCTGATACCAAGGTCTCAAGTAGGGTGAAAATGTTTTGAAAATGATACTAACAACATATGAATAACATGTGCTTGATACAAATGATTTATGGATTGTTGTAAGAGCCCCAATAAAACAAATTATTCTTTAAAAAAAGATCCAAAATGAGTTCCAATCTCTTTGCCCCAGTTCCATTATTTGTAATTCTGTTTTGCTTGTATTTTTTTTAAATTGGGCAATTGTTGTGTGTATAAGATGATATTTCATTGTTGTTTTGATTTTCAATTTCTAAATGACTAGTGATCATGAACATTTTGTCATATGTCTGTTAGCCGTTTGAGTGTCGTCTTTTGTGAATTGGCTATTGAAGTGTTTTGCCCACTTCTTTTTTGTTGTTTTTTGGGCATCACTGCCTCTGGTGGTTGTGGGCGCTACCCAGCACTGCTCCTGAGAGCCGCCGCTGGATTTGAACCACCAAGCCCGCGGTTTGCAGTCCCGCACTCAACCACTTACGTCACCGGGGCTCAGTCCCGTTTGGCCCACTTTTAAATAGGATTATTTATTTTTCTCTTATTGATGTGTTTCAAGATTTTATATATTCTAGTAAATAAACTCTTATCTGTTCTATCACTGCTAACGATTTTCCAATCAATGGTCTTTTATTTTATTCTTTTGATGAAGTATTTTTGATGTGCATGAGTGTTGTTTTCAATAGGTCCCATTCATCTATTTTGTCTTCCAGTGTATGCGTTACCTCTACTACAGTGGTTCTCCACCTTTTTAGTGACATGATCCTTTAATACAATTCCTCATTTGTGGTAACCCCCCCCACCATAAAATTATTTTTTATGATACTTCATAACTACAATTTTGCTATTGTTATGCATCAGATTGCCCCTGTGAAAGGGTCATTTGACCCCACAAGGGTTGTGACCCACTAGTTGATAATCACTGCTCTTCTTCTGATTTTCTCATTGATGATCTTTTTTTTTCATTGATTATCTTGATCGATCTGAGATTTCCATTTTGGTCTCTAATCCATCTTGAGTCCATTTTATGAAAGGAGTGAATTATGGCCCCCCTTTTTTTCCTTTGTAGATGGAGATCCAAATTTTCTACAACTAATTTTGGGGGTGCATCACTGCTCTCTCATGGTCATGGGAGCTATCCAGCCTTGCTTCTGGAGAGCTGCTGCTGGATTTGAACCGTAAAGTCCATGGGCCGCAGTCCCACACTCAACCACTACGTCACCGGGGCTTAACCTCAGAACTATTTTTTAAAGAAGTGTCCACTTCCCCAATTAACATTTTTTGGCCTTTTCTCAAAAGTCAATTTTCTATTTGAATGCTTTTATTCAAGGACTCCTATCCTAATCCTTTGGTCTTTGTATTGATCATAATACTAGTACTAGACTCTTTTGATTAATGTGGCTATGTAAAAATGTACAGGTCAGGTAGTGGAAGATCTCCTAAGTTGTTCTTTCTCTAAAGGTCTTTGCTAACCCTTGGTCTATTCCATCTCCATATGAAATTGGTAATTAGTTTTTCCATTTCTTTAAAGAATGATGTTGAGATTTGGATCTGAATTGCATTCTATTTATTTACAGATTGCTTGAGGCATTAGTAACATTTTCATATTGTCTTCCTTACTATGAACAAAAGATATTCTACCACTTATAAAGATCTCTTTTGGTTTCTAGTAGTAATATTGTGTAATTTTCTTGGTATAGGTCTTTTATTATTTTGGTTAAATTTATTCCAAGGTATTTCATCTCATGTTTGGCTATTGCAAATGGCATTGTTTTCTTGAAGCCTAGTGCAGAACGTTTATCAATGGTACATAGGAATCCAGTTGTTTGATTTCTGCTCATTCATTTTGGATCCTGCTACTTTACCTAATCCATCAATTGTTCACAACATTTTTTGAATCCTTGATAGCCTCTCTAAATCATATTGTTTGCAAATAGTGAGAACATGACTTCTTTGCCACTTGAAATTCCTTGAATTTTTGCATGTATGCACCTAAGGGATATTGATCTGCAGTTTTCTGTCATTAGGAGGTCTTTCCCTGGTTTTAGAATCAGGGTTATGCTGGTTTTATTTAAAAAGTCCAGGGGATTGTTACCCTTCTATATTTTGGAATAGTCTGTGTAGAATTGGTAACACTTCTTCTCTGAATACTTTGTAGAATCCCCCTGGGAAGTCAACTGGTTCTGGAATTTTCTTGCTTGGAAATGTCCTGATGATCTTGTCTATATTTCTAGGTATTTGTCTATTTCATCTAGATTGTCAAACTTGTTGGAGTATAATCTGTGCCATTGTTCTTTTTATTTCATTAGGGTTTGTTGTGATACCCCCTTTTCATCTTTAATTTTAGACATTTGCCACTTTTATTTCATTTCCTTTGTCAAGTTTGCCAGAGGATGGTTAATTTTTAACCCTTTCAAAAAAGCGACTTCTCATCTTGTTGATTTTTTCCCATTGTTTTTGTTTTTCAGTTAATTTATTTCACCTGTGGTCTTTATGATTTCTTTTATTGTTGTCATCGGAGGGTTTGTATGGTTGTCCTTGTTCTAGTTGTTGGAGATGAGAAAGTATTCATTTGGCATCTCTAGTATTTTTTTTCCTGTGTGCTTTGATTGCTGTAAATTGTCCTCTGGTATGAAGCTGGTCTTGCGTTTACACATTCTTTTAGTTTTTCTTTCTCTGGGATCACTTTCACTTATCCCTTGTATTTGAGTGATAATTTTGTTATATGTAGAATTCTTGGTTGTCAATTTATTTTCTCTCAACAGTTTTCATATGTCTCTCTCTTATCTTCTGTCATTATTGCTGCTGCCAAGAAGTCTGAGCTTATCCTTTTGGTTTTCCATTGTAGGTGTCTGCTTCCTTTTTTTTCTAATTACCCTCATGATTCTGTCTTTTTCATTGAAATTGGATGGTTTGACTATGTTTTTCCTTAATTAATCCTATTTAGGGTTGTCTCAGACCTTTCAATAGTTATTTTGTTTTCCTTTGTGATGCTGATAAAGTTTTCTTCTATGATATTCTATACATAATTTTCTCTGTAGATTTTTTTTCTTCTTGTTCTAGGACTGCAGTGAGATGTAAGTTGTTCCTCTTGAGCGAGTCTCACATCATTCTTGTGTTTTATTCTGATACTTTCCCTTTTTATGTTGATCATTTCTCTCATCCATTAGAGTCAGAGTGGTCATCTTTAAACTCACCAATTTGATTTTCCTCGCCTTCCTTCTATTCCTCAGGTCTTTTACTAAGTTTTCTAACTCTGTTACATTATTGTTTATCTTCGGTTATTCTTTTTTGCTTAATGGTTTTAGTTTATCCAATCCTCCCATTGCTCTTTCCAGACTTCCTTACATCTCTGGATAGGGTCTGAATATAATTCCTCTGAATTCTGTTTCTGATACTTTCGTGTTGTCTTCTTCATTCACTTGGGATGATATTTAATTGTTTGGTTTCTTGGTCTAGATTTTCCTGGTTTACTATGGTTGACTGCTGTTTCCTCAGCATCACGGTACAAAACCTAGTGGTGTGCAAGTTTATTATCATATGGAGGCTTGTGGCTCTGGGAGAAGTCTAATTGGAACTTGAAAATATATGGTTGTAAAACTGAGCAAGCCAAGAAAGCATTTGGGGAAGGCATTGGAGGGAAGAAGAGGGAATGAAATATGGGAGCACTTATAGTAATGATAAGTGACTTTCTGAAGAGACTTTCTATGGATTGGTATCCATAGTGAGAATATGTATTCCATGCTGTGGAGTAATCAGAAGGACTGCATATCACTGAAATGTATCATACAAGGGGAGAGTGAGAGAGGGAGGGAGGGATGGAGGGAGAGAGAGAAAGAGAGAGAGAGAAGAAAGTGATAATGGGTAGAATTGTAGGGAGAGGAGAAACAGAAGAGCAAGTGTGTCTTGGGTGTAGGTGCTAATTTATGCTGCCATGGAAGCATGATTATGTGAATGTTAGTTCCTTCAGAGAGGAAAAAGAAAATGTCTTTATTTGATTGAATTGGTCAGAATAGAAAGGATTGCCTCTTTTTTTCCTGGGGGGATGAGTACTTTCAAAGAGGCTGGGACCATGGTGGAAGTAAGTACTGGAAGAGGAAGTGGGATAGAATCTGAAAATATTAGATTGTTGTAATAAGGGAAACTGCCAGAAACAAACAAACAAACAAACTAACTAACTAACAAGGAAAACAGAAAGAAAGACTAGAAACCCACTTCGTGGGAGGGAAATATGCTCTTTGATAGTGTTCTATTGTGAACATGAGCACTGTATGGGAGGTTGAGACACCAGAAGGCACCAGAGCCCAAAGCAGGAAAGGAGGAAGGGAAAGAGAAAACTAAATAAAAACAAAAAGTGAAAAGTTAGGTTTAGTTGACAAACTGTCTAGACAGAGCTACCTACCTGAGGCCAGGCAAGAGTGGGGCTCACAGAAGTGATTATTTTCATTGGCAAAGTGAAGTATGCCAGCAGGTATTACAGCTCTTTCACTTTCAGAATTTAGGGTCCACTTATTATTATATTGAGATTCTTGCTCTCAGGAGTGTAGGATCCACCATGTGCTCTCTGCATTAGTCTGTGTTGACTAAAGGAACAAATCCATCGACCCTTATATGTGTGTAAGAAAGAGTTTTATATCCAAGAGTAAGTGTGTAAGAAGAAAACATTCTGGCCCAGTCCTGAGCAAGTCCATAATTTTGATATTAGCCCAAGAGTCTGATACTAGTCCATAAAACCTTCCACAGATTTATGCAGCACATGGAATGATGCCCCAAACAGGAAGATCACAGTTCAGTGGGTATAAAGTCTTGTAGAACTATCTCAGCGGTAGTGGGCTCTCATGTCTCCCCCACCTTCTTTGCTCTGATTGCCATCAGCATAGTCTCATGTGGCTCGTCAACAGAATGTGAAGCAGAGAGAGTGTATGTTCCACCTCCAGGAAGGAAGACAGGAGTTTCCAGAATCCTCCTGAGAAGGCCATGTCCACACAGAGGGTTCATTGGCTATGACGTTTTGACAGTTTAGACTCCCCCACTTTCACTAAAGTTGAGAGAAGATTATGAAACTGCCACATTATGGAATTTGCTTTGGATATCTTGTCATGTCTGTTGTTATCTGGCAGTCATCTTATGTGTCCTTCACCAATATATTTTAAAGTGATTTTTAGCTTAGTCTTTTTTTTAAGTTCATCTAATTGGGGGATCTTAAACATCCTATAACAATCTACATATCAATTTTATGAAGCATATTTTCACCTAGGCTATTTTTTAAACATTGACTTTTTATTTAAGCCCTTATTATTAGCTCTTCTTTTTTTCCCACAAAACAATTATTTGTTCTTAAAATGTAAAACTTCCTTCCCCCAGTATTATGATCTAGTCCTACATATAAAATCCAGCTAGTTTGGCATGCATACATTGGTATAGAAGAGAACTTTCAATATGCAGAATTCAGGATAGAAAAATCCTTCAAAAACAGTAATGAGAATAAGGGCTTCAGGAGGGTTGAGGAAGGGAAAGGGAGGAAGCGGGGGTTTGGAAATTGATAGCAATAATGACAGAATGATCCCCATTGAGGAGGAAAAAAACTAGTATCAGAGGTGAAGTGCAGAAGGGGCTGTATAAGATATATATAAATAAAAACTCATAATTTACCAGGGGACCCCTGTTCAAGGCAAGGAGGAAGAGAGGAACTGATATGAAGGGGCTCAAGAATAAAGATAATGCTTTTAAGTTGTTGAAAGGATATGCTTTAAAATTGTTGAAAGATAATGTTTTGAAATTGCTGCAAGTAATATTTTGAAATTGTTAAAACATTTGTATATATACATATATACATGCTAAATATTTCAGCTGTATGCACTATTATATGTAAGAGCCCTCAACAGAACGATCCATGAATTTTTAAAAAGGAGATAATCTGCTAAAATTGTGGTCAACTATCCTTATATGGTGTATATTTTGGTCACCACCTAATTGTCTTCTAAATGTTTTCTAATAATAATAATGTGCGTACATAGAAAGACCTACATTTATGAAAGAAATATGCCAGGCAAACTTTTGATCTTTGACCCCCAATTTTGTATACTCATCAGTGATAGAAATGTAAATCAATATGAGCCCAGCTTATTTTACTGCCACTCAGAAATAAGTTACACAAAGAAAAATACTACGGGCTGAGCCCCGGTGGCGTAAGTGGTTGAGTGAGGAACTGCAGCCCGCTTGCTTGGCGGTTCAAATCCAGTGGCGGCTGGGTAGCACCCACGACCACCAGAGGCAGTGATGCCCACAAAAAAAAAAATACTAAAGGAAAATGAGTTAATATTATGCTATTTTTTTACAAAGAAATGCCAGATAAAGGATATATATGAATAAATTGGGATCAATGCATGCACTTACTCTATTTCTTTCATCCTTTTTTCTATTTTTAGGCATTTTTAAAATGTCTCTCTCAAAATCCTAAAGAAATTATCCAAAATGTCTAACTCTACCATAGTGTCTGAATTTCTTCTTACAAGATTTTCTGATGTGTGGGAGTTCAGGGTCTTGCACTCGATGTTATTTTTACTAATGTACTTGGCGACTCTCACAGGAAATCTTCTCATTGTCACAGTAATCATTGCTGACCAAAGACTTCATACACCCATGTATTTCTTTTTCCTGAATCTGTCAGCCTGGGACATGTGTTACATTTCTGTGACTGTACCCAAGGCCTGTGTCATCTTCCTGCTAAACCACAGGGTGATTTCCATGGTTGGATGTGCAGCTCAGATGTTCCTCGTGCTGCCTTGTGCTTATGCAGAGTTGCTGGTCCTCGCCATCATGGCCCGTGACCGCTATGTGGCCATCTGCCAGCCCCTCCACTACCACGTGATCATGACCCCCCGTGTCTGTGTCCAAATGACGCTGGCCTCTGTGCTCAGTGGTCTGGTCTATGCAGGTGTGCACACTGGGAGCACATTCCATCTGTCCTTCTGTCATTCTAATGTGGTTCATCAGTTTTTCAGTGCTATGCCCTCTCTGCTGAAGCTCTCCTGCTCTGACACCTTAACCAATGAAATTGTCATTTTTGCCACAGCAATGATATTCAGTGGTGGCTGCTTTTCCTTCATCACCATGTCTTACATTCATATATTTTCTACTGTGCTCAAGTTTCCAACCAGAGGAGAAAGAACAAAGGCCTTTTCTACCTGTATCCCATACATCCCCATTGTCATAGTTTTCCTCGGCTATGGTTCTGCTGTGTACCTGAAGCCAACCTCTAAGTCCCCTCTGATACAGGACATGATCACTTCTGTATTCTATACTGTAATCCCTCCTTTCTTAAATCCTATCATCTATAGTCTTAGAAACATGCAGATAAAGGAGGCTATAAGACAAGTTATGAGAAGAACACACACTTCTTTCAGGAAAGTTATCGTTATTTCAACACATGCTTACTTTGATTCTAAGAGCTGAAAGCTTGTTCACAATGAATGTACTGTTTACTTAATAACTGGATCACTCACCTGGATGAAGTTGTAACTAACACACCTTGCATTTATATGCTAGCAATGAAATAATAGCACGTCCTTGATTTTCTTTTCTCTACAAAAAAAATACACATTTCTGGATGCCCATGACATCATGCCTACAAACGTTTCCCTTTTGCTAAATATCTATTTCCATATATTCCTTCTTCAACAAAACCTTGGTTGCCATAGTTTTACCTGCTGGACTAATAATCAATAGATCGGTGTTCACAATTTTCAATGCCTCCGTAGAAGAAAATCTTCACAACCTGATCCTGAAAATATCATATCCCTGCTCCTGAAAATAGCACATCCTGGGAATCCCTCTTCAGGGTCACTGAGACAGAATCTACTCAATGGCCGAGAATAACTACATAATTCAGATAAGCCAACTTGGCTTTGTCTGACTTCATTATATAATAAGAAATACAATCTAAAATTTGCTATGATTTATAGGTTCCATGGAGTCCATTTTGATTGAGACCTCTTGTCAAAGTGTAGAACAGCCTCAGAATGTTTTCATATCTCCAAAATATTCAGGTCTGCAAACTTCATTGAAGCAGAACGCCAGATCAGTATGCTGTGCGGCTGTGTGGGTTCATACTACTACATTTTTGTGGGTTTTCTTGTTTGTTAGCAGTTAAATATTCATTCATTTAAACCTCAAAGTCTCCTAATCTTATATTTAAGGTAATATAAAAATGAGTATAATGACGTCTAAAATCTCATCATATGATAATACTTACAATTCTTTTACAAAGAGGATAGGGAAGGATGCTGCTGTTAAAAGAAATTCATTGCACCTTTCTATTTTTTTGCGTGTTTTAAAACATAGATGTGAATTATCAAACATCGTATTTAACATATTATTGCTATATGGGGTCAAATGGTTTCTTACTCATGTTGGTATTGCTGGGCACCACCATTTGAGCTCCAACCCATAGGGACCTTGTGCCCAACAGAATGAAACCCTGCACAGACCTGTGCCATTCGGACCATTTTCCCTATGCTTGATTCCGTTGATCCTGCCACTGTGTCAATCCATGGCATCGAGGGTCTTCCTTTGATCACTGCTCTTCCACCTTACCAAACATGATGACCTTCTCCAGGGATTGTCCTCTCATAGCATCATGTCCAAAGCACATAAGAGGAAGTCTTGCATTCTTGGTTTTGAAGGGGCCCTCTGATCTTACTTCCTCCGATCCAGTTTGGTTTGTCTCTCATCAGTCAGAGGGAGATCGCAGAAGAATCGATGCATTTGAATTGTGGTACTGGAGAAGAATATTGAAAGGGCCATAAACTGCTGAAAGACAAGCAGATCTGTCCTTATTCACAGCAACCTTCCATACATCAGCAAGAAACACTGTCCAGCCCTCATCATCTTCATAAATATTACTATGCTTAGCTGTTGTTGCAGTCATTGTTTCAATTCACCTTTTAGAATCTTTTTCCTTGTATTTTTCTTCTGACAATCAACTTTATATTCAATATTCCTTGTCAACACCATAATTTGTATGCACTAATTCTTCTTTGTTTTTCTTATGCTTAGTACAAATATCATATGTACACTTAAAACTATTAAAACTCATATGAAAATAACAGCATGTTAGTCAGTGTCATGTTTAGAAAATATATGGTCTCATATTATTATTTGTTAGAAGTTATACTCTTTCTGCCAAGAAAACATTAAAGTTATATCTATCTTCTTTTTTGTGTGGGAGTGTCTTTCAGTTTTTATTTATGATACTGATTTGGATGCATAATCTTGAAATAATTAAATGATAAAATAATGAAAAAATATATTTTATATAGCAAAATATACAGCTTGCTCATATAAGAGAACTAATATACTTAGAGCAAACTTTGACGTTTATTATTGGTATTTTCTGGTGAATGGGAATTTTTTGCCATATTTGAAAAATATTTTTCAAATCATATCCATCTTATGTGTTGATTATAAGTTTGATACAGTAATTTTTAAAATTTAATATTAATTGTAATGGGAGCCAGCAAAGAGGAGTGGAAAGGGTGGGGGATATGTAGAAGACACAGGAATATATGAGTTGACATGACCAGGGGCACATGAGAGGGAAGACATGACATGACATGAGAGGGAAGATGTGGGTAAAAAGAAACAGGAATGGATCTAGGGTGCTGATACAGAGAAGGAAAGGGGTGGCCACTATGTTGTATTGCCCCACCCTCAGGAAGCACCTTAGACTCTGAATACTCCTATTTACCCTGACTCCCTGAAGATTCTGCGTCTCCTTGCCCAATACACCCCTCCACAATTAAAGATCTTAAAGGCTGAAACTCATGGTCCTTGTGTGAGCTCCCTTAAATTGGAGAAAACAGAATGAGTACATTCCCCAGGAATTGGGTCTACTACCTCTGTTGATCTGTCTGGAAAGGAAAATCTAAAATGCTACAAATATTTCTTACCAAAACTCAGTCTTCTTTTGCTTGTTTAAATGTTCAATTGATTGTTGTAAATCTTTGACTAATTTTCCAGAATTATGATAATGATAATCCTCACAGTTTTAACCCATTTTTCTAGTGAATTCCTGGTAAGTATACTGCATTTAGCTTGTGGTACTGCTAAAGTATAGTGAAAATAGCATTGACTGCTGAAAGCAGAAACCAGTCTGTTGGAAGAAGTACAGCAAGGATGCTCTTTAAAGGCAAGGATGAAGAGATTTTGCCTTGAGCACTTGGGTACGTTATCAGGAGAGACCAGTCCTTTTGGAAGTACATCCTGCTTGGTGAAGAGGAGGGGAATGAAAGAGAGGAAGGCTCTCCATTAGATAAACTGATAGACTTGCTACAGCAACAGAGCCAGGCATGACAATAGTTGTGAAGATGGCATAGGACCAGGTGTGCTTTATTTCATTTATGTAGGGTCACTATGAGTTGGAAGCTAACGAGTAGGTTAGTTGACAGCTAACCAGTAGCCTTAGTCTGACCACAGAGATGGAGAAACTGCATGACTGGTTGGTTATACAAGGGTGAGCATCATAGGGATGTTGACTGCAGGCTTCAAAAAGATATTTGTGACTATATGTGGAACAAACATAGGTTTCAATCTGAGACCAATACTGGAGCTACCTTCAGATCGCTGAATACAGACAAGAAGGCTTCTCAGCTAAAAAGGAAAAGAGCCACTCTGATGATCAACAAGGATATGTTTGTTTCTGTGACTTGTGAAAATTCCTCTGGAAAAATTGTGTAGTGTAAGTGAAGTGAGTCTTGTTGGAATTTGGAATGATTAGATTAGAGCCTAGTCAAAATTCTTTTGCTAGAAAAGATGCTCCTTTTCCCCCTGTAATTAAGGAAATGCCCTAGATGATTAGCCCTCTTCAGTCATAAAAACATTTATGACTAAAATATATTTTAATTCTCAACACACAGCATAACAGATAATAAGTCAAGCTCTTCAAAGAAAATTAAAGTAAAATATACCTGATTTTAACATCTATTTGACCATAAAAAAACCTAAAAATTAAAGATAGCATCTAAGTAGAATCACCCACTTGGCGATCTTGTGATTAGACCAGAAAATTAAGAAGAAAGAAGGTCGATTGAGAGGTTGGGTGCTAAAAATAGGTTTGTGGTACTAGGGTGTGTTTCAGACATACACATACCATGCTATTTTCAACACAAAGCAATCCGATAACTTGCTGAAATGCTCTAAGTTCACTGCATCTGCCCTCAGGCTCTGCTAACCCTCTTGCCAGAGCCAGGAGGCCAGCATCTGCCATCCCTTCCTGTGCCTCAGTTCTGAGTCCCACAGTGAGCAGTAATTGCTCCAGGCTGCCATCCAGAAGTTTTCATTGTCCCAGGAAGACAGAAAGCCTCCCAGAACTAGCCATAATATCTCACAACAGCCTAGAAGAGGCAGTAAATCATACAAGGAAGCTCAAGGGCAATCAGGCAGACTTCAACCAATGAAAAAACAGTCAAGCAAGATAATAAAAGAGGCAAATGAAAACCTGAGAACATTGACAGACGCAAGGGAGAGGAACAGTATTTGAATAATTGATCTACCAGAACAAGACACAATGGAGAAGTGAAAACTGAATTGGCATGGAAATTCCTGGAAGCTCACTTCTCACCTTAATGAATGAGAATCAAGCAAGAAGCAGAGAGGACACCAATTAGACTAAATTCCAGGAAAATCTCATCAAGGCACATAACAAAGGATATATTCAAGTATAAGGTGAATATATAACCCAAATATCACCAACAGTACCTAATTGTGCCACAAAAATGCATTAAAATGTGCTGAAAAGCTCAGCTTGTACATGAGTATATACAAAAAAAAATCATTTAAAATGTCCTGAAAAGTTCAGCTTATACACGAGTAGATATGGTTGTAATATCTATCTTTGAGGGGGAAAAATTAAGAGCAAGAGAAAAAAGGCAGACACATGCAATGGTGCTCAGGTAAACACATGCTCAAATCTTTCAGCATATAAAATAATAAGGGAGAAAGTCTGGAATGATATATTCTGAAAACTGAAAGACAAAAAGTCAATCATTTACCCTGTCAAAATGTCTATTAAGATAGAGAATAAAGTAAGAGTCTTCCTGGACAATGAAAAACTCAAAGACTATGCCATAAGGCAACGAACCCTGTTGCAAACCCTTTCCAATTCACTGTGTTCAGATGACCAAAATCTACCAAGCCCAAGCAGGAGAGTACCATACAGCACAACTCCATCCAGAAATTGATGTGCTGGAAACAATAAGACAACATTGCCTCAGAGGGAAAACAAGCCCCGCACATAAACTCAGCACAGTGATATGAAGGAGATAGGACAGCACCCAACACAAAAAGTATGAGATGACAGCAAAGAATCCACAGACGGTGGTAATAAGTCTGAATATCATTAACCTGAACTTTCGCACTAAAAGACAAAGGTTAGGAGACTGGTTCAAAAAGCATAACCCATCAATCTGTTGCATTCAAGAGACACATCTTAAACTCACAGACACAATAGAAAAAGAATAAAAGGCTGGCAAGAAATACACTAAGCAAGCAGCAACCTAAACAAAAGCAGGAAGATAAGTATGATAAACAATCTGGAGAAGGAAACAACAGAACTGATGGTTGAGGTTGGGGGTGGGCATGGAAAAGGAGGAGGCAGGGGGCAGGAAGTGGAGTGTCACCAAACCCAGGAACAAGAGAACAGCAAGTGCTCTAATATCAGTGATAAGGAAGGACATAGAATGCCCGGTGGGCTCGATCAACGGCAATGTAGCAGAGAGGAATTACTGAAAGCTGTGACCAAAAATGATAGTGGAACAAGCGTAGAGTAAAGGCAATAGAGGAAAGAATTAGAAAGCAAAGAACATTTATAGAGCTCTAAATATAGGCGTGTGCATCTGTAAATATATTTATATATAACAATAGGGAAATAGAACTATGTACATGTATTTATATGTTAAGCACTAAGATAGATTTTCCAGAAAAGCAACAACAATAAAAAAAGAAATGTTGACAGGATCAGGTAACAGGCATCAGAAGACCCAAAGCAAACAAACAAAAGAGCACATTGTTTTCAACAAGGGGTGTCAGAACAGAGACCCAAAGTCCTTCTGTAGACAATGGGACGCTCCCTCACCGAGGGTCTCAGGAAAGGGATGAGTCACCTAGGATAGCATTGAAGAAACATACAATCTTCCTCTGGTTCCTTGAGGCTCACTCATCGCTCATTATCATGACCTTAGTTCTGCCTTTCACCTCGGACTAGACAGGAGCACGTACACTGATACTAATTAGATCTCAGGACACAGAGAATGCAATCAGATAAACCCCTAAAAATAGAAATGGGAATAGTGCTACCTGGAGGGTAGGGGGAGGCGTGGAGAGAAGAGGAGGTGGGTAATCCAATTGCTATGATCAACACATTGCCATACTCTCTCCCTCCACCCAGTGGGATGAACAAACTGTGGGGTAAAGGAGACTGCAGTCAGAATAAGAAATGAAAATAGTAAAAATCTAAAATTTACCAAGTGGTTACAAGGGTTGGATGTGGACAGATATGGAAAAAAAGAAGAGCTGACAATAAGGGCTTAAATAGAAAGTCAATGTTTAAAAAATAGCCTAGGTAAGAATATGCTTCAGAAAATATAGATTGCTATAAGATGTTTAATGTCCCCCAATAAGATGAACTTACAAAAAAGACTAAGCTAAAAAATCACTTTAAAATATATTGGTGAAGGACACATAAGATGACTGCCAGATAACAACAGACATGACAAGTTATCCTAAGCAAATTCCATAATGTGGCAGTTTCATAAACTTCTCTCAACTTTCGTGAAAGTGGGGGAGTCTAAGCTGTCAAAAAGTCATAGCCAATGATCCCTCTGTGTGGACATGGCCTTCTCAGGAGGATTCTGGAAACTCCTGTCTTCCTTCCTGGAGGTGGAACATACACTCTC
Source organism: Nesogale talazaci (assembly GCA_004026705.1). Taxonomy (NCBI): domain Eukaryota; kingdom Metazoa; phylum Chordata; class Mammalia; order Afrosoricida; family Tenrecidae; genus Nesogale; species Nesogale talazaci. The sequence goes on along the minus strand of PVJH01018233.1, from coordinate 23,296 downwards.
TCTGCTTCACATTCTGTTGACGAGCCACATGAGACTATGCTGATGGCAATCAGAGCAAAGAAGGTGGGGGAGACATGAAAGCCCACTACCACTGAGATACTTCCACAAGACATTATACCCATTGAACTGTGATCTTCCTGTTTGGGGCATCATTCCATGTGCTGCATAAATCTGTGGAAGATTGCATGGACTAGTATCAAACTCTTGGGCTAATATAAGACACTCGGGCTAATATCAAAATTATGGACTTGCTCAGGACTGGGCCAGAATGTTTTCTTTGTACACACTTATTCTTGGATATAAAACTCTCTCTTACACACATATAAGGGTCGATGGATTTGTTCCTTTAGTCAACCCAGACTAATGCAGAGAGCACATGGTGGATCCTACACTCCTGAGAGCAAGAATCTCAATATAATAATAAGTAGACCCTATCTTCTGAAAGTGAAAGAGCTGTTATACCTGCTGACATACTTAATTTTACCAATGACAATAATCACTTTTGTGAGCCCCACTCTTGCCTGGCCTCAGGTAGGTAGCTCTGTCTAGACAGTTTGTCAACTAAACCTAACTTTTCACTTTTTGTTTTTATTTAGTTTTCTCTTTCCCTTCCTCCTTTCCTACTTTGGGCTCTGGTGCCTTCTGGTGTCTCACCTCTCCCCCCCATACAGTGCACATGTTCACAATAGAACACTATCAAAGAGCAGATTTCCCTCCCACGAGGTGAGTTTCTTTTCATTCTGTTTGTCTTGTTTGTTTATTTGTGGCAGGTTCTCTTATTACAAGAGCCTAATATTTTTAGATTCTGTCCCACTTCCTCTTCCAGTACTTACTTCCACCATGGTCCCAGCCTCGTTGAAAGTACTCATCCCCCTAGGAAAAAAGAGGCAGTCCTTTATATTCTGACCAATTCAATCAAATAAAGACATTTTCTTTTTCCTCTCTGAAGGAACTCACATTCACATAATCATGTTTCCATGGCAGCATAAATTAGCACCTACACCCAAGACACTCCTGTTCTTTTTTTTCTCTTCTACGTAAAATTCTACCCATTATCTCTTTCTTCTCTCTCCTCTCTCTCTCTCTCTCTCTCTCTCTCTCTCTCTCTCTCTCTCTCCTTTCTCTCTCTCTCCTCTCTCTTTCTCTCTCCCTCCCTCCCTCCATCCCTCCATCCCTCCCTCTCTCACTCTCCCCTTGTATGATACATTTCAGTGACATGTAGTGCTTCTGATTACTCCACAACATAGAACACATTTTCTCACTATGGATACAAATCCATAGAAAGTCTCTTCAGGAAGTCACTTATCATTACTATAAGTGCTCCCATATTTTTTTCCCTCTTCTTCCCTCCAATGCCTTCCCCAAATGCTTTCTTGGCTTGCTCAGTTTTACAACCATATATTTTCAAGTTCCAATTAGACTTCTCCCAGAGCCACAAGCCTCTATATGATAAGAAACTTGCACACCACTAGGTTTTGTACCGTGATGCTGAGGAAACAGCAGTCAACCATAGTAAACCAAGAAAATATAGACCAAGAAACCAAACAATTAAATATCACCCCAAGTGAATGAAGAAGACAACATGAAAGTATCAGAAAGAGAATTCAGAAGAATTATATTCAGACCCTATCCAGAGATGTAAGGAAGTCTGGAAAGAGCAATGGAAGGAATGGATAAACTAAAATCATTAAGCAAAAAGGAATTCCAGAAGATAAACAATAATGTAACAGAGTTAGAAAATTTAGTAAAAGACCTGAGGAATAGAAAGGAAGGGGAGGAAAATCAAATTGGTGAGTTTAAAGATGACCACTCTGACTCTAATGGATGAGAGAAATGATCAACATAAAAAGGGAAAGTATCAGAATAAAACACAAGAATGATGTGAGACTCGCTCAAAAGAAACAACCTACATCTCATTGCGGTCCTAGAACAAGAAGAAAAAAAATCTACAGAGAAAATTATGTATAGAATATCATAGAAGAAAACTTTATCAACATCACAAAGAAAAACAAAATAACTATTGAAAGGTCTGAGACAACCCTAAATAGGATTAATTACAAAGGAAAAACATCACGGTATTTCATGTCAAACTATCTAATTTCAGTGAAAAAGACAGAAGCATGAGGGTAATTAGAAAAAAAGGAAGCAGTCACATACAATGGAAAACCCAAAAGGATAAGCTCAGCCTTCTCAGCAGGAGCAATAATGACAGAAAGCAAGAGAGAGATATGAAAAATGTTAAGAGAAAATAAATTGACAACCAAGAATTCTACATATAACAAAATTATCACTCAAATACAAGGGATAAATGAAAGTGATCCCAGATTAAAAAAACTAAAAGAATGTGTAAACGCAAGACCAGCTTCATACAAGAGGACAGTTTATAGCAACCAAAGCACACAGTAAAAAAAATAAAAATACTAGAGATGCCAAATGAATACTTTCTCATCTCCAACAACTAGAACAAGGACAACAATACAAACCCTCTGATGACAACAATAAAAGAAATCATAAAGACCACAGATGAAATAAATTAACTGAAAAACACAAACAATGGGAAAAAATCAATAAGATGAGAAGTCGCTTTTTTGAAAGGGTTAAAAATTAACCATCCTCTGGCAAACTTGACAAAGGAAATGAAATAAAAGTGGCAAATGTCTAAAATTAAAGATGAAAAGGGGGTATCACAACAAACCCTAATGAAATAAAAAGAACAATGGCACAGACTATACTCCAACAAGTTTGATCATCTAGATGATATAGACAAATACCTAGAAATATAGACAAGATCATCAGGACATTTCCAAGCAAGAAAATTCCAAAACCAGGTGACTTCCCAGGGGAATTCTACAAAGTATTCAGAGAAGAAGTGTTACCAATTCTACACAGACTATTCCAAAATATAGAAGGGTAACAAACTGCTGGACTTTTTAAATAAAACCAGCGTAACCCTGATTCTAAAACCATGGAAAGACCTCCTAATGACAGAAAACTGCAGATCAATATCCCTTAGGTGCATACATGCAAAAATTCAAGGAATTTCAAGTGGGCAAAGAAGTGATGTTCTCACTATTTGCAGACAAGATGATTTGTAGAGGCTATCAAGGATTCAAAAAATGTTGTGACCAATTGATGGATTAGATAAAGTAGCAGGATCCAAAATGAATGAGCAGAAATCAAACAACTGAATTCCTATGTACCATTGATAAGAGTTCTGCACTAGGCTTCAAGAAAACAATGCCATTTGCAACAGCTAAACATGAGATGAAATACCTTGGAATAAATTTACCCAAAATAATAAAAGACCTATACAAAGAAAATTATAGAATATCACTACTAAAAACCAAAAGAGATCTTTATAAGTGGTAGAATATCTTTTGTTCATAGTAAGGAAGACTTAATATGAAAATGTTACTAATGCCTCAAGCAATCTGTAAATACATAGAATGCAATTCAGATCCAAATATCAACATCATTCTTTAAAGAAATGGAAAAACTAATTACCATATGGAAATGAAATAGACCAATAAAATAATAAAAATGATAACAAAAAATTAAAATTAAAATAAATGACATCTTGATTGTTCTGCGTTGAATTGTGTCAACCAAGCATATGTGTTAATTTAGGCCATTTTTCTTCTTAGCATTTTTGTAATTAGATAACATGGTCATTGTGTAATAACATAATCATCTCTTGTGATAGTTATGCATTGTGGTGACCAAAGTTCAGCATTTTGAAACCATCAAATACTCTTTGGGAGAAAGAGGTAGCCTTCTACTTTCACAGGTAATTTAGTCTAGGAAACCTCAGAGGCAGTCACCATCCACTTGATGGCAGTGACTGAGTGTGTAAAGTTTGATATGATCAGCCAGTCAGTTATGAGTATTATTATTGCTGTTGTTTGGTGCCATGGAGTTGGTTCCAGCTCACAGTGAACTCATGACCAAGAAAATGAATCCCCGACTCAGAATCATTGCTATATTTGAGCCCACTATGGTGGCCATAGTGTCAGTCTGTCTCCTTGACAGTCCTCTACTTTCCTTTGATCTTCCATTTACCAAGAAAGTTTTTCTTTACTGGAAACTAGTTTCTCCTGATTACATGTGAAAATTATTCAACAAGAAGTCTTCTCTAACGGGCACTCACGTTGCATTTCTTACAAGACATACCTGCTTGTTCTAGTAGATCATAATATCTTCACTATTCTATGGCAACAGAATAATCCAAATGTGTCCATATTACTTGTCTTCCCCAGTCATTGTTCAACTTTCACATGCGTATGAGGACATTTAAAATACAATGGCTTGGATTAGATGCATCTAAGTCTTCAAAGTGGTGCTCTTGCTCATCCACACTTTCAGGAAGTTTTGTGCAGCAAAGTAGTGCTATGCATTGTTCGGCCTCACGATTATAAGTCTAAGAAAATTGACTGTGGATTTAGGCAAAACAGAGTCATTCAAAACTCCAGTCTTTTAAGATAATGGTTATTTGTCCAATTGTGATGAATTTGTCTTTTTTTACAGTGAGTTATAAACACTATTGTTTAAGTATAAAGATTATAAAGACTATTGTTTTTAACTTCATCAGCAAGAGCTTCAAGGCCTTCTAGTTTTCAGTAAGTAATGTGCCATCAGCCTATTTAAGGTTGTTAATAAAGCTTCCTGTATTCCTGATGCTATTTTTTCCTCATCTAGTTCAGTTTTTGGATTACTTGCTCAGCATAAGTATGAAATGAATATGGGGGCAAAAAACAATCATACCTACACTTTTTCTCATTTTTTGTTTGGTTTTTATTATTTTGGGGGGGGGGCATCACTGCCTCTGGTGGTTGTGAGCACTACGCAGTGCTGCTCCTGAGAGCCGCCGCTGGATTTGAACTGCCAAACCCGTGGGCCGCAGTCTCCCACTCAACCACTTATGCCACCGGGGCTCATCCCACTTTTTCTGATTTTAAAATGTAAAATAGTCTCTTTTTCTGTTCTTAAGTATAGCTTTTGGCATGAGTACAGTTACCACACCAGCACAACAAAGAGTTCTGGAATTACTTATCTTCTTAATGTAGTCATATTAATTTTTTGCATGACCCACACACTGAAATGTCTTTGACTAGTTAGTAAAACGTAAGAAAACATTTTTTAGGAGTCTCCAACTTTAGTAAAATTCATCTAAAGTCATTTAGGATATTCAGTCTGCTGATTGCTCTTCTGAATCCAGTTTTAATTTCTGGTTCTTCTATGTATATGTCTTGCTATTATTATTGTATAGACTTCAAAAAATTTTTCTTGAATGTGATATTAACAATACTGTTTAATTTTCCTACATTCTTTCAGATTATTTTATTGAGAATGGGCATGAAATGAAACTATTCCAGTTGGTTGGCCAGATTGCTTTCTTCTAAATTTCTTAAAGTAGACAAGTGTGGTTACAATGCTTTGTTAGCTTACTAAAACTTTTTCTTTAAAAAGTCATTTTATTAGAGCCTCATACAACTTTCATCAGAATCAAAGCATACATTAATTGTATGCAGACCACATTTGCACATTTTAATTAGTAAGTATTCCATTATTTTCTGTAGCCTTGCTTTTTGATCATGCCTTTGGGGCAGTTTTGATTTCTTCCTTTAGTATAAGTGATCTTTGAACATAAGCTACCTTTTGAAATAGTTGAACACTGACCAATTGTTTTTGATAAGAGAATTCTACATATTCCTTCCATTATCTTTTGATGATTCTGCATTGTTCACTCTTTACCCTATTGTATTTTTCAATGTTGCCATCAAAGGGCTCCATTTTTCATCAGCCTTTTTTATCTTGACATACGCTGAGAGTGTTGCTTCTTTTGGATTTTTAACTCCAGGTGTTTGCACCTATCATTAAAATACTTTCCTTTTTTCCTGCCCTAAAGCATCCCTTTGCTATTTTCTCTTCAGTTCTTTACTTCATCATAACTCTTGCTTAAGCTATTTTGCTTTCTTTTTAAACACTATCATTTCAGTGGGGGCTCTTAAAACTCTTGTTATAAAACATACATCAGTTGTATCTGACATAGTCACGTACATATTCCATTGTTCTTTTCTAGACATTTACTTTCTATGGAGCCTTTGGGATCAACTTCTCTGTTTCCCTCCTCCACCCAACCCTTGTGGCTCCTTGATAGATAGTAGATTGTTAGTTATTTTCAAATCTCACACAGACCACTGTCTCCCTTTCCCTCTAATTTCTGTTGTTCTTCCCCCTGTGTTAGTTTGGGCAAACTAGAAAAACAAATTCATAAACATGCGTATATGTATAAGAAAGAGATTTATATACAAGAACAATTGAACTTTGAGAAAACATCCCAGTCCTGTCGAGAACAAGTCCATAAGTCCAATATTAGCCCATATATCTAGTATCAGTCTATCAAGTCCTCTTCAGATTCATAAAACCTATGCAATGACACAAATTGCAGAGAGATTACCAACCAGTGGGTAGAAAGTCATTGGATCCTGTGGTATTGTAAACATCTCAGCACTGGCAGGTGCCTCCATGTGGCTTCTCTACGTGCAGGTATCTGGTTTCATCAGGGTAGGTTCATGTGACTTTTCCTCAGGTATGTCTCACAGGGAGCCACCCTTGTCAGTTGAGTGTCTCTAAAGCAGTGAGTGAGTGTCTTCTGCTTCCATGAAGGAAGTACCAGATTTTCCACCATTCTCAGAAGACCATCCCCACACAGAGGTCTCACTAGCTATTTCCAGATTGACAAGATAAACTCCACTCCTACACTCTGAATCCTCAAATTGACACCAGATTAGGAGACTATCATACCTCTGGATGGGAGTGTGTGGCTATGTGCCATTCATTGCAATTGGTATCCACTCCCCTCCTCCTACCCTGTTGCTTTCTCTATTCTCATTTCTGGTCCTGGGCTCCATGTACTTTGAGTTTCATCTCTTGCCTATACCTATGTACATGCTCCTGTCTAGTCTAGATTAGGAGGCAGCTCTGAGGTTCTGATAGCAGGAGTGTGTGTGTTTGTGTATGTGGGTGTGGGTGTTTGAGGAGACCTTCAGTAGCAGAGATATATTGCATGGCCCATTACATTAGTGCTCTACTGCACCCCATTTGACTCATATGGGGGGATGTTCCATTGTCCATAGATGGGCTTTGGGTCTCCGCTCCAACCCCACTCCCTTCTCATCAAAGCATTTTTGTTTGTTGTGAATCTTCTGATACCCATTCCCAGTCTCCATGGAACCTCATGATGACACAGGTTAGTGTACTTCTTCATTGTGGGCTTGTTGTTTCACTCTTGAATGCCATTTATTTAACTTCAAGTCTTTAAGACCCCAGACACTATATCTTTTAATAACCAGACACCATCCTCCATCTTCATCACATCAGCTTATGCACCCATTTTGTCTTCAGTGACCGCACGCACTACCTCTCCACTAGCTTGGTGTTGCTCTAATATTCACAGACACTCTACCCTCTCCTAAATGCTAGTTACACTTCCCTAGTTATTCCCCTGTTCTTGATGCTGGCCACTCACCACACTCTTCTCCCCAACTCCTTCTTCCCCCTTTACCTTCTGGGTCCATTGGCCTCATTGCCTTCTCTCCAGGATATCCTCCAGAATACAACCCATATAATTAAGCAAACCATCCATGCTATAGTGAAAACAAAAAGAAAACATACAGTTGAAGAAAGAAAAGGAAAGAGAAAAAGATGAGAGAAAAATGGGGGGGAGGGAGAGAATGAAATAAAATACCCACATAGATCCAGGTCTGCTTGCTGGTCCCCAAGAGACCCCTCCCCCTGGTCCTGAGGAAGATCTGGTGGCTTCCCCTCCTCATCCAAAGTCCATTATTGGGGCTCCTCAGGGACTCTGAGACTCAGCTTTACTTCAATTGTTGATATGTTCTGCTCCATTACCCCCATTGTCTCCCCGCAGTGTGTTCCCATTTTTGTACCCTGTCTCTGTTTGCTCCTTTTAGGGAACAGCATGTCTTGAGCTGCTGGTTGTCCCTCAGCCCTCTCTGTGTCTCAGCAGTTCCATGCAGTGACCTTATCCACTAGGCTTGGAGTGGCCATATGGAGTTAAGGTCAACTGCCCTTTTTCCTTTTTGGTTTCCTTCCATCTAGACTAGAGGAACAAATTTCAGAGACATGCATATAGGTATAAGGAAAGGGTTTATATACAAAAGAATTGTGACCCTAAGAAGGCATCCCAATCCAGTCCAGTGCAAAGTTATAAATCCAATAATAATTCATATACCCGAAATCAGTCTATACTGTCTGCTTCCGACTCAGGAAGTCACAGGTTAATGGGTGCAGAATTCTGGCGCTGGCAGGTGTCTCCCCATGATTCCTCACTTCCAGGGCTCAGGTCCATCAACAGCATGCCACTCCAGCTTCAGAGGTCTGGCTCCATCAGGGCAAAGCTGTGTGGTCTCTCTGCTCGCTCCTCCAACTTCCCGGAGGCTGCATCTTGTCTTCTCTGTCATTAATCGTCTCTGAAACTCACTCCCAACAGCTGGGGAAGATAGCTTCTCATCTTCACAAGGGAAATACTGCAAGATTTCCCAGGAGTCTCAGGTGAAAGCCATGCCCACACAGAGGCCTCATCAGCTACTCAATGGCTTTCTCCTGATTAACAGGCCAGATTCTACCCCTACATTTCAATTAAAAAATTAACATAAGCACATGACTGCCACAATCTGCATCACCTTTACCCCACCAGCAGGTCTAGTGACCTTCTTGGCACACATGTCCAGGGTAGAGATCAGGCTGGTTCTGCTTGGGGTGGACCCTGTGGACCAATTGTTTCATGCATGCCTCCATTTGTTACATTGCTTTCCTGGTTTGGCATGCCATAGTGGACATTCCAATTCTATGGAGGTGCAACCGATACTCTCCCCCTGGGTGGGTCATCCTCTTAGTTTCTCCCCACCCCTATTCACTTTCCTCCTTCCCCTTCATTATATTCGATTCACATGTACCCGCCTGGATTTTGGCCCATCTCCTCACAACTGCCTATGCTTCCACCAGCATATTGTGAGATAAGTATCCTTTCTTCTATTTCTGCTGTGCTGATTGTAATTACCTCGGGGATTCATGTTATACTTGTACATTTGAGATTGGCTTACCTTGCTTAACATAATTCCTTCCAACTCTTCCAATGAAAAAAAGAGGTTTCATGTGACCATCCATGCTTTTTTAGTGCTGCACAATATTCCACTGTGTGTATGTATCAGAGTTTACTAATCCATCTGTCTACTGATGGAAATTAAAGTTGTTTTCAACTTTTTGTGATTGTGCTGCCATAAATATTGGAGTGCAGATGGCTGGTTTTATTTCTTACCTCCTCTGGTTATATGCCGAGTAGAAGGATGGCTAAGTTATAAAGTAGATCAATTTTCCTTTTCTCTAAGCATTGCCAGATTGCTTTACACCATAGCTGTACATAGCTACAGGAACATCAGCAGTGGAGGAGGGTTCCTATTTCACCACATCCCCTCCAACATTTTTTGCTCTCTGATTTTCTGATTTGGGTAACCTCAAAGGTGTTAGATGGTATCTTATGTTTGTTTTAATTTGCATTTCTCTTTGGGCAAATGAAAGATAACAGTTTCTCATGTGCTTGTTGGCCATATGGGTCTCCTCTCCAATAAAAATTCTTTTCAGTTCTTTTGCCCATGCTCTTTGGGGGTTCATGTTTCCTCTTTTTGTAGGTAACAAGTGTGTTGTAGATTTTAATAATAAGCCCTTTGTCTGATATGTCATTGCTAAAAGTCCTCTTCCAGTCTGTCAGTTACCTTGTTACATTCTTGGTGAAATATTTTGAGGTGCACAGGTGTTTTGTTCTTATTAAATCCCATTTGTCCTTTTCTAGTTCACCCGTCCCTATTGCAGTGAGTCTATGAATTACCTGGGTCAAGGATCTCAGGTTTGTCCTGATTCCGTCCTTGATGGTCTTGATGACTTGGGGTTTTACTTCTTGGTCTGTGATCCACCTTGAGTTTGATCTTGTGCATGGGGTGAGGTAATCATCTTGTTTCATTTTACTACATATGGACATCCATTGTTTTCACCACCACCTGTTAAAAAGGGCATCTGATTCCCATTTGATGTTTTGGGGACCCTTATTAAAGGTGAATTTCCTATAAGCTGGTGGTTTTACTCTGGCATTTCTATCCTTTTTTACTGGTCTGCGCATCTGTCTTTGTGCCAGCACCATGTTGTTTTCACCACTGTATCTGGGTGATAGGTACTAACGTCAGGTGAGACGAATCCTTTGACTTTGTCCTTCTTGAGGAGTTCTCTGCTAATCCTGGGCTTCTTCCTGCTTCATGTGAAATTTGTGGTCAATTTTCAATTATTTGAAAAAGGTTGTTGGTATTTGAATCAGAATAATATTAAACTTATAAAATACTTTGGGTAAGATTGATATCTTTACTATGTTGAACTTTCCAATACACGGGCAAAGGATGTTCTTCCATTTGTGGAGGTCACTTTGATTTCCTGTAGTAGGGTCTTGTAGATTGCCTTGTATAGGTCTTTAGGATTTTTTGTTAAATATATTCCTAGGTATTTCCATTTGTTCTTGACTACTGTGAAGGGTACTACCTTTTTGACTTTCTCTTTCATGGTCCTGTCCAATGTATATCAACTTCTGTTTATTGATCTTGCCTGTGGTAGCGGTGGCAGCGTCGTGCTGTGGGGCAGTTCAGCCTCATGAAACTTGATGTCCCAAGGATCAGATCTGGATCTCAGGAGTCTGGTTCAGGATATATGCTTGCATGGAGGGTGGGGTGTTTTCCCAGAGTATTCTCTCACTCACTAGAATCCTTCCAATAAGCCACCTGGACACTAGACCTGCCTTGCACGAAAGATCCCTCAGAATGTGCCATTCACCTGGGTGCCATCTTCCCATTATTGCTATTCTACTTTCTTGAGCAAGTTTCACAATGTCCTCTGATATCTGTTCTTAGCTTTTCTTTCTTTTCTGTCTTATTAAGGACTTTCTAGTTTTTTCATTTATGATGTTGATGTCATCCCACAGCTCATAAAGTCTTTTTCCAGTGGTGTCCAACGAGGCACATCCTGTTTTAGATGCTACATATTTTCAAATGAGGTACACTCAGGGTCATATGTTGCTATTGTCGTCTTATTTTCATTTTCCTCAACTGCAACCTGAGTTTATGTATGATCCATTGATTTTATTTTTATTTTATTTTATTTTTACAGTTGGACTATGACTTCATTTTCACAGCTAATATTGAACTCCTCCATTGTCTCTTCCCACAGATGTATCCAAATTGATTTCTATGTATTATCTCTGGCCTGGTCTATGTGTACCATTGTCATTTATATTTTTGAAAAAGGGCATTGGTAATGAAGCAATTTTTGGTATTGTAAAATTCTGTCATTCCACATATCACCAAGATGACATTCTCTAGCTATTGCTCATTCCCCCCACCCAAATTTTTAATTCCAATTACAAATAATAATCAACACATTTGTTCAATTTAAGATTTAAAAGATTAGTAGAACTCTTAATTTATTCGTTACTAGAATTAGTATTTGCTGCATACATCTTAGTAATAATTCTATTAATTGAACTTCCTTGTAGGTAGATAGATATTCTCCTCTCATAAACAGAATAGTACATCAAGACTGTTTGAGTATCTTTCAGGGCCAGCAGCAGGCAGACTGTGTCTCCCTAGGGTCCAAAGCAGAGTTTTCAGGGAGTTAGAGTCACTAGGGGTGTGCCGAATCTAACGCTGCTGCCAAGGTGAGGTGATACAGTAGAGTGGCCCCCCGTTCCCTCTTCTGTTCCAGCACACCCGCTTTGTTCCTGGACTGTTCTCTGTTCCCTCCATCTCTGCTCCCATATCCGAAACTGTGCCACTGGTCACGTCAATCTACATATTCCTCTGTCTTCTCTATATGCCCCATGATTCCCACTAGTCTCTTTGTTGACTATCAATTTAGTTAATTTCAAATTAAAAAAGAAAATCAATTGTGTATCAGACATAAAATCAAGACATAATATAGATATTATTTATAAACTATTAATCAAATATGGTAAACAGTGTTTCCATTACCCAGATAGTATCAGTAACAAATTTGAAAGGGTACTATAAGAATAATGGGTCCTCTCACATGAGAAAACAATATATATATACACATCCTACTATATAGAACATATATTTCTGTTATTTTACCATTGTAACATTTTGAGCATATTCATCAGAATTATTATTAGAAAGAGTAATAAAGAAACACACAGACATGAGAGGGACTTTTATCTTCATTTTGCTTTCTTGGCAGAGAAAGTTTAATTAACTTCTCAGATATAGGGGTTAGCTATAAATTTATAAGCATGGCAATGGTTAAATGCTATTATTTACATAGTAGCTAGATTACTTTTCAGCATGCACATGAAATCTACATAGGGAATAAACAAGATAAAAAAAGAATTAATGCATTTGGTTTATGGTTTAGGCAAAGAATATTAAATGTAATGCAGACTGTCAGAAGAGAAATGCAAGGAAGCAGATCCTAAAATGATGATTGACACAATGAATGCAACAGTAGTCTAAAGCGCAGTAATAGTTATGAAGACAGTGTAGGATTTCTAATACTACAATTCTTCTACTATCTTCTTTAGACCACTAAAGGAAAAATCAATTTGGATTGTAAAAAGGAAGGCAGAGGGTCCTTTAGAAGCAAGGATGGCAGAACCAAACCCTGTATACTTTGGACATATTGTCAGGAGAGATAAGTCTCTGGAGAAGGGCATCATATCTGGTAAAGTGGAAGGGCAGTAGAAAGGAGGAAGCGAGTCAATGTGATGATTGACACAGTGGCTGTCAAGATGACACAGGACTGCGCAGTGTTTCATTCTGCTGTGCACAGGGTCGTTGTGAACTGGAGCCCTTCTGATGGCACCAAACAATAGCAACATGCGTAAGAGTCTCTTGTACCTCACACAACAACAATGCTTCTAATGAAATGGTTTATAATTTAAAAATTTTTGTGGGCATCATTGCCCCCTGGTGGGAGTAGGAGGTCCAACCTTGCTCCTGGAGAGCTGCTGCTGGATTTGAACTGCCAACTCTGTGCGTTGCAGTCCCCCACACAACCACTATGCCACCAGGCTCAGTCCTATAATTTAAATATTTCTTTTGAAATTTATGGAAATGACAGAGAGGAGCAATGGAATTTTCTAACCAATAACATGCCTGCCTTGTAAACTCTGATGATATGGCCAGATTTCATGTCTCATTTTGCTCATTTTTAGTATTATTTTAATTATAAGATTAGCAGCAGTTTGGATTCAAATTACTAACTCTTTAACTGCTAATAAACAAACAAACAAACAGCAAACAAATTGTGTTGGTTGTTTGATCCCATGCAGCAGTCCCACCAGATGAAAATCAAACATTCTGCTTCAATAAAGACTACAAGAACGAATGCTTTACAACCTTCTGAGGCAGTTCTACATTTTCAAAAGAGGTCAGAGTCAAAATTGACTCCTGGCACCTATAAACCACAACAAGTGTCAAATTGTCTTACAGTGTAATGAAGTTAGACAAAGCTAATATGGTATATCTGTTCCTAAATCCCACAGACATTCATGGCCATCAAGTTCATTCTGCCTCAGTGACCTTAGAGGGGGAGTCCAAGTTCATGATGTTTATATGATCAGATTACCAAGTTCATTTCTTTTATGGAGTGATTGAAAGTTTAGAAAATAGTCAGTTTGGTTATGAATCTTGCAGATAAACACCCAGCCACCAGGGCTCTCTTGAACTCTATTTAAAAGAAAATATAGGAAACAGCTATATAGCAAAAAACACATAACTGAACAAGCACATTTGCACACATGCTGACACATACATTTCCAAACATTTTCCACTTGAGCTCTTGGTACAAGCTCCTCTTAAAAAAATACATATTTGTAGAAGTGAATTAATAGGTGTCAGAAAATGTGTGTCTTTTATATGGCAGAACAAAGTCAAGTGTGTGCTGTTATCTCATTGCAAGCACGTGAATACAAGATTTGCTAATTATAATCTAAGGCAAAGATCTTGAATGAAGAAAACATTAATTTTGAACCATTATCAGCTTCTGCAATCCAAGTAGAAGTGTATTGAAATAATGAAAAATTTCCTGGAAAGAAGTGAGGGTTCTTCTCATAAGTCACCTTATCGACTACTTTAATCTGCTTGTTTCTAAGATGTAGATGATTGAATTTAAGAAAGGGGGAATTATAGTATAGAACACAGAAATGATCATGTCTTTTATCAGAGGGATGATGGAGATTGGCTTCAGATACACAGCAGCTCCAGAGCCAAGGAAAATTATGAAAATAAGGATGTGTGGGATACAGGTGGAAAAGACCTTTCTTCTTTCTCCTCTGGTTGGAAACGAGCACAGTAGAAAATATGCAAATATAAGGCATAATGATGAAGGAAAAGCAGCCACCACCCACTATAATTGTAGAGGCAAAAATTGCAATTTCATTGGTTAAGGTGTCATAGCAAGAGAGCTTCAGCAGAGAAGGGACATCACAGATAAACTGATAAACCTCGTTAGAATGACAAAAGGACAGAGGGAATGTGTTTCCGGTGTGCACACCTGCATAGACCAGACCACTGAGCACAGAGGTCAGCGTTACACAGACACAGGGGGTCATGATCACGTGGTAGTGGAGGGGCTGGCAGATGGCAACATAGCGGTCATGGGCCATGATGGTGAGGAGAAGCAACTCTGTATAGGCACATAAAAATATGAGGATAATCTGAGCTGCACATCCAACCAAGGAAATCACTCTGAGGCTTAGCAGGAAAATGACACATGGCCTGGGTACAGTGACAGAAATATAACACTTGTCCCAGACAGACAGATTGAGGAGAAAGAATTACATGGGGGTGTGAAGCCTTTGGTCAACAGTGACTGTTGTGACAATGAGAAGATTTCCTGTGAGAGTCGCCAAGCACATTGGTAAAAATAACATTGTGTGCAAGACCCTGATCTCCCACACATCAGAAAATCCTGTAAGTAGAAATTCAATCACTATGGTAGAGTTGGGCATTTTAGGATAATTTCTTTAAAATTTGAAGAGACACATTTAGATATTCCTAAAAATTAAAAAGATAATAAGAATCAAATGATGGAAGATATTGAAACTATGCATTGATTCCCATTTATCCATTATATTTCCTATATATAGAATTTCTAAATATAAGATACCATAATTTTAGCTGATGCTTCTATAGTATATATCATTTTGTAAATTCCTTCTGACTGGTTACAAAATAAGTTGCACTCAATTTTGTTTTCCTTTCTATTACTGATGTAGATATAATATTGGGAGTCAAAGATCTAAAGTTTTATTTCATTAATATAGGTAATTTCTATTTATGGATATTTTTATGGGAAAACATTTAGCATATAATTAGTGGTGATTGAAATACAGCTGATAGAGAGTAGACTACAGTTTTATCAGAATAGCTCAAATTTTGAGTAGTCTCATTTCATTTTCTTATTGAGAATAAATTATTATTTTTATCTTCATTTCAACCTCCATATTCCACATATGTACTTTTTCAACTCGGAAAGTCCTCTGTAGAATTATCCTTTCTTATAATCCTTTGCTACTAGCAAAACTTAGTGGTTCATATCAACAGGAAAAAGGTATGGTTTTATTTAGACTTATATTTTCTCTATCTATACTTTTGTAAAATATTTTATTACATTTAAAGGGCAATTTTTATTATTGTTTAATCTAGATTCCGTAGCTAACCAAGAGAATCATAATTAAACCAGGTCATTTATTTCAGCTATCACATGTGATTACTTTATTCACATATTCTGCAATATGATTCTCATTGCAATTATGCGACTTTGGAAATTATACACAGATGTTAAAATCAAATAACTCTATGATGAGAGGCCAACTAAATGAGTTGCTGGTCACTGCCACAGAGGCCATGCCCCTGCTTAGCTCCCCTATCGAGCAGTGTAGACCTGCACCTGTGGATTTCTGAGACTGTAACACTTGTGGGAGCAGAAAGTGCCACCTCTCTCTCATGGAGCATCTGGTGCTTTCAGAGTATTAGCTTTTGGAATCACAATGCAATGCGCGCCTACACTGATTGCTGTTGCTAGTGCACTGGACTGCCTGCCATCCACAGGGAGCCTGAGCACAACAGCACGGGAAGTGACCTGCTCCTGCGTCCTCCTCACAGCCTCGCTTTTGCCCATTGGTGCAGCTCCTGTGAAGCAAGTCAATAGTACTCACTGAATCCTAATAAGTAAACAAAAAAGAAGTATGAGTTACAGCACTCTGCTTTTGTAGTATAACGATTTGTTTCTAAAATGAATATGACAGTGCAAAACATCCTGAAATGTTATGAGTAGAATTTCAAAAGCTTAATATATGTAAATTTTCAGTTTCATATTTGAAGGAGAATGAGTATATCAGGCACTGGGTAATTTTTCATAGGAGATTAGAGAATTACACAATTCCCCCATACGTCAAATGTAAAATTAAACCGTTCTTTCACATTTATAGAACAGCTGATAGGATACACTTTCCATTGCCAAAATTGTAAGATATATTTTGTTCTTTGATGTATTCTTCATTTACCCACCTATCAATTGAGCTACTTATAATTTCCTCAAATTTGAAAACTTTTGTGAGATTAGTTATATTCAGTTATATTCATTAGTTATGCTCTGGAAACAGTTTTGATGGAATCACTGTAAATATAATTATGACCAAATGCTTACATATCCAATGAAATGGTATCAGAAAGTATTATAATTACAGTTTAAGTAAAACGAATTGTGTGTATAAAATTTTCATGTATGTCATATAGTCACAGAGTCACTGGATAGAAAGAAAATATAAAATTGAGTACTTAGCAAATGAAAAGTATTTTAAAATATTATTATTTAAATAATAAAATAGCAAATATTTTTGGTTCAAACAAAATGTATTTGAGTAAGTTTATTAAGATAAATTTAAACTAACCAAACTAAGGACTGAAGATGTTGGCAATAGACAGGCTGTTTCTGAACCTGCCACAATTTCTAGCCTTAGCAAAATAAAAGGCTATTTCCCACATCCTATAACTTTTTATGAGCAACTGTGAATTCTACTAAAATGAAAGGAGTTGTTGAAAATAGATTTAATAAAAAGTTGTCTCATGTATGTGAATTTATACCCTATCTATATCTAATTGACAGTTCTTCTGTCTAAACGAGGGATCTGTACAAGAAGTCAATGTAATCATCTCCTCATATAGTAATGATGAGGATAATGAGAAAAAATTAAATCAATAGCAATAAATACTCACAAGGTGCTATTTTATATATTATACATGTAATCCAGGACTTCTGGTAAGAAGGCATTTTAAATGAAGACAAAAATGAATAAGCATATTTCTCAAAATGACTGAGCCTCTGAGGACAATGCTGCTCTATAACTAGTAACTCTGTTTTCAGATGTATCTAAGAACATTGGGATGCTCTTGTCACTAGGAAAACTCCTGGGAGTACATCCCTGGGCCTTCAAAAATAGCCACATACCTGCAGGAATTAAAAAAAAAATAATTGGCTCTATATATGGACAGTGAAAACAATGCTAAGTATGGGTCCTGTTCTTGAGAATTTTATGTATCAGCACATATTCATAAATTTGAACAATTTTTTTAAATGATGAATATCATGACAGTGCAGCAGAGAAGAATTGCTAAAACCCTAATGAAGGCCAAAGATGATAGTGGGACAAAAGCAAAGCAAAAGGAAATAGCGGAAAGAACTAAGAGTCAAAAGGCAATTATAGGCCTAAATATAGGAATGCACATATGTAAATGTATTTATATGTAATAATGGGGAATATAGATCTCTGTACTTATATTTATATGTTAAATATTAAGTTAGAAGATAGATATTGGGACTCTAGTACTCTCAATGCAAAAACGGTCTGTTCTAATAACCCGGAATTCTGTGATGCTCATATCCCTGACTAAAGCCCTGAGAGAAATGGGTGCATAAGCAAATATACTGAAGAAAGCTGATGGTGCCTGAATATCACAAGATATAGCATCTGGGGCCATAAAGACTTGAAGGTAAACAAGCGGCCACCTGCGGAGAAAGCAGTAACTCCCACATGGAAGAAGTACACCAGCCTGTGTGGTCATCAGGGGTCGAAAGTACATGATCCCAGAAGGAAAAGTCAGTGGTCCTAGTGTTGATTTGATCCCACAGTTGTTGCATTTGTTAGGGGCTGTGAAGTCAGTTCTCAGTCATAGTGACCTTGGGAACAATAAGAAGCTCTGCTGCCTGGTCCTCCACCCCCCCTCACAATTGTTCTTCGCTGCAGTCCATTGTTGCAGCCACAGTGTCCATCCCCCTCCTGGACAAACTTCCTGAAAGTATAAAGCTAAATATAAAACATATACATTTAAAAATTCAGGTATTTTCTCAATTGATTTAAAGACACATAACTACATACAAAACTTTCAACAGATATTTAAGTTTTATTCAATTTTTCATTGTCCTCAAGTCCATTGTTACTTCACAGATTTAATCACATGTGCCCCAATTTAGAAACACTCAGATGAATTTTGAAAAGATCAATGGATGAACAAAATGAGGCAATGTATGTAATACAATATGATTTAGTAATAATGAAGGTGGAATGTGACTTCACAAGCAAAAACAAAATAATCTGAATTTTCTATTACTTACTGAATGAAACCAGTGTGAAAGGCTGCATGCTATATGACCCCGGACTATAGGACAGGATGGTGAAAAGAAAAAACAGAAGAAAGAATGAAAAATCAATGACTTCCCAGGAAGGAGATGAGAAGAGGTGAAAGGCAGTGTAGCAACTCTAGTGCTAGGAGACTATTCTCTTTTTTTAATGTGGTTACTGTAACAGTGGATAAAGGACATTACACATTTCCCAAAACCTAGGTTTACAAAGTATTGAACAATGATTGCAGAGATGTTAGTTAATAGATATTTGTCATTAATGGTTTATCAATTATAAAAAAAGTATGATAGTTATTGAAAGTTATTACTTATAGAGGAAGTTGATCAGATGGAAAAGGTTGAAAGGGAAACTCTCACCACTGTATGAGCAATTTTTAAATAAATATAAAACTTTTGTTACATTAAATTCCCTCTATGTATTTTAATCTGTGTTCTATATTTTGGCAAATGCCAAAATTTTGTGCTAATGTATTTTGCCCAGTCTTGTGTTGAGTGAGGTTTTAATCATGCCATCATACTTCCATCTAGAGTGCTGGAATTTAGTTTCACATAGACAACCTCAAATTGCCAAAAAAACTTTAGTGTTTTTACAGTATAGTTTTAACAAAGTTGATATCACCCGTCCTCTATCTCATGAAGTCACCACTCCGTATTTAGAGAACTACCATGGAAAATTCATTTATAAGAAGTAGTAAGCCAAAAATCAGACAAGCAAACCCTCCCTTATTTGGAGGGTTTGCTAGAATATTGTTGTAGATTTCATGTCTTGAGATTGGCTGTATATATACATATTCTGCTTCTTTTTAAAAGATCAAAATATTAATAATTCCTTCTGATGCTTCTTTACCTTCAAACCCAAATATGCTGTTAAAGGCTTTAAAAAATGAGGAGAGAAAGCAAAATTAAAATAGATTTGAAACCTTAGTAACGATTTCATCTCAAGCAAACAAACAACAAATAGATAAGTAAACAAAGAAGAAGTAAAAATGAATCAACATGTAGGATTTTATTCTCAAACATTTTATTAAGTTGAAGAAGCTAATCTCAAAAGATGATACATTGTATATATTGTATAACTACTATGTTAAGGACAACTTGAGATTAGAGTCAAGGAAGAGATGGCAGCAAATGTGTAGTACAAGGAATTTGAGATGAGGGGTTCATGCACAAATAATTTGTATAAAGTCCTAGAACTGTGTATTTTATAAAAGTGAATTTTTTTGTAAGTTGCCGACATCATTTTCTAAACATTTACTTTTTGTTTGAGTCCTTGGTATCAGATCCTCTTTTTATCTCACTCTTCTTGATTCCCATCCTTGTAACCACTTGATAGATTATGAATTATTATGATTTTCATATGTCATACCAAGGGTTGTCTCCCTTCACCCATGTTTCTGTTGTGTATCCTCTTGGGGGATGGGAGTTATGCATCCATCTTTGCCATGGATTCCCCCTTCCTCCCTTCCCCTTCTTTGTTTCCTTTTTTTTTTGTGGGCATCACTGCCTCTGGTGGTCGTGGGCGCTACCCAGTCGCGGCTGGATTTGAACCGCCAAGCCTGCGGGCTGCAGTTCCACACTCAACCACTTACGCCACCGTGGTTCAGCCATTTCTTTCTTCTTTTTTTTTTTTTTAAATAGATATTGCTACTGCCTTCTCAGTTCTGAGAGGGTTATCTGACCAGGATTCCATGTAGTGAGTTGCTATCTGTACCAATGTATCTATTTTTGTTTTGGACCGTCCTCTAGCCAGCACTGAAGGACAGGCTTAGGATCATGATAATGAGGGTGAGGAAGCCTCAAAGAACCAAAGGCATAGTGTGTGATTCATAGGTGATTTACTGTGCCCTGGTTGACTCATCCATTTCTTGTGACCTTCTGTGAGGGGATATCCATTTTTTACACTAGAAATTTGGCTCTCTACTCTGGCCTTTCTCATTCTCAATAATATGGCTGGGTTTTTTTGTTGTTTTGTTTTGGTTGTTCTGATGGTTGGATGTTCTGATGGGTGACAAGGATTCCTGATCCTACACACCTCATAATCTCACAGGCTACTGTTCTTCTTCCATGTGGACTTGTTGTTTCTCTCCTAGATGACTACTTGTTTAACTACTGTCCTTTAAGATACCACACGTTATATCCTTGATAGCCAGGCACCATAAAATTTCTTCACCACTTTTGCTTATGTACCTGTTTTGTCTTCATCAACCCTGTAGCTAGTGTGAGCATCTTCCTGTGTTAAGGGAGTACTTGAGCAGACCTCCAAAATCCATCCACATTCTCATAATGCTATCTAAATATATGTGCATCGGCCAACACCTCCATTTTTATGAATTAATATAGTTACATCTGTGCATCCCTATATTTATAACATTTTATAAAGCTTTGCTTCCTAGATCTTTCCTGTTTTCTTTTATCTTCCTCTTGTCCCAACATCATGCTCATCCCTTTTCTGCCTCAGAGTACTTCCTTTCAAATAGATTGCTATGGATCCATCACCACCAGGAACTTTAAATTTTCCTTACTGTTGAATTTAGTTTCATAATTTTCCTCCTGCTTATGGCACTTTTTGCTCACCTCTCCCTTCCCCTGCCTTCTCTTCCCCAGAAATCCCTCGAGAACAGTTGGTCCCATTGATTTCACTTCATTCCTGCTTCCCATACCTACTTAATATAAGTAGGACAAACAACAATAACAAAGATGAAATGAAAAGTAAACAAAGATTCAGTAAAAAGAGGAAAATAAAAATAGTAAAAATTATGGCAAAAATAATTCCATCTCTGTCTGTCTGACCTCTGTGACTCTCTCCTCACTGGCTGTGGGGGAATTCTGAGAAGTGTCCCTCCTAGACTGAAGTATATTTTGGGGACTCCTGGGGATTTTTTGTCTTTATTTGCTTCCATTTCTGATCTGCTAAGTTCCTCCTTAATTTGCCCCTCCTGAGGGAGGGGTTGAGGTCGTGGGAGCAGGGAGAGACTGGTTCGATCAAACTCCCTCCTTGTCTTGTGTCACCAGTGTTGTCATCTTTTGCTGAATCCTCCAGCGAGGGGACATAATGTGTCCAGCTATTGTCAGCTCTACAGTCCTCTTTGTGCCTTAGGAGTTTCATGCAGGGGCATAGTCCTCAGCACTTAGTCCCTCCCCGTCTCTTTTCCCTTCTTGGTTTGCTTCTATGTGTCAATGGCAGGCCAGCTCCTCTCCCCAACCTGTAGGTTTAGTGTTGTCCTCTGTAGCACATCCTTCTTGGGAGAGATTCAGTTTGGCTCTGATTGGTGCCCTGCAGAACTCTCTGTTCATGAGTTGCTCTATGTGGTTATATTGCCCTCAAGGTCTGGCATGCTGGGGTAGGGTCAGCACTCTCACTTCTATTTCTGTGAAAAAATAAACAATAACCGCCCTCTAAGTGAATTCATGTCCCACTCCCTCAGTGCCTTAAACTGCTCCCCAGTACCTCCCCTTCTCCTCTTTTGTGCTGGAATGACCTGTACATCCTTAGTTTGGTCTGTCCCCCAACAGCAGTTCCTCAGTCTATATAGATTTGTGATCCACCTTGTGCTTGATTTAGTGCATGGGCTGAGGGATGGGTCTTATTTCACTTGTCTGTATGTGGCTCTCCTTTGTTGGCACAGCACCGGTTAAGAGGGCATCCACCTTCCACATGATGGTTTCTGGGCTGTTGTAGAAGATCAATTGTCCATATGCTGATAATTTTATTTCTAGATTGCTTGTTCTTTTCCATTGGTCTGAGTATCTGTCATCATTCCTGCACCACATGTTGACCACTGTGGCTGTAGAATAGGTGTTAAATTCTGTTAAACAATCCCTCTGATCTTTTGCTTGGTCTTGAGGAGTTCTCTAAGTCTTTTGGCCTCTTCCCTCCCCAAATGCCATTAATGGTCAGATTAACTAGGTTTTAATGAGTTGTTCTCCTATTTCTTTCATATTCCTATTAGACATGAACCAACATAAATGCCTCTTAAGTTGCATTCACCTTTCAAGTATGGTGGACAGAGTTGACAGAGGATATACATTGTCACTCTCTTCACTCTTCTGCTCTCTATAATCCCTTTGTGGCCTTCTAGGGATTTGAGAGCCTTTTTTTCAATAATTATTCTTGTTCCATTTCTAGTTTATTCACTTCCATTGTCCTGTGTGCCTCTTTAGGCTTTCTCTCTCTCTCTCTCACCAGTAAAAGAGAATTTGAATAAGAAAATCAAGGTTCTACACCTAATAAAAAATCTGAGAATGGAAGAAATAGGAAAGGCAAAGACTGAAAGTTACATACACAAATGAAATTGTTTCAAGTGAGGTTCTGTATGTCTTTTTTGTTTGAGTATATGTCAGGGCCTGTAGCCTATATTTTCCTAGGGCCAGAAGCAGAGTTTTCAGGGAGTCAGAATAACTAGGGGTGTGCTGAATCTAAAGGTTCTCCTCAGGTGAGGCAATAATGTGCTGTGGTTGTCCCTGTCCCTCTTATACCTCAGTACACCCACTTTGTTCCTGGTCCTTTTTCTTCTTCACCTCT
>PVJH01018232.1:0-45755 GCA_004026705.1 Nesogale talazaci | reverse complement strand
TTCTGCTCCACACCATCGTCTGTGCATGGGAAGCACAGTGACTGGTTTTTATAGAGAAGTGTCCATGAGCCACACGGAGCAGTCAACACCAAGGCTCCCAAAAGGCTACTGAGGGACTGCATGAAGACAGTAGGACATGGCTAAAGCTTCAGACACGCAGGGAGGATGGGGAGAGCCCCCCACACCTCTGGGCATGCCTGAGGATCAGACAGCATGGGTGGTTCTGGAAGAAAAATGCGGCCTGACATCTCCACTTAATTTAATGTATCTGTTTTCTTGAGATCAGAAAATTCATATGCAAAGCCGCTAAGTCAGAAAGCTAAATATCATAAAATTGAGTTAAGTTTTCAGTGTGAGAATAAAAATCAATATGCTGTTAGCAGTTTCAGAAAGAACACTACCCTCCAGAAATAAATATTTATCAGGACGGGCACTTATGCATTTTTTAAGGATCTGCTCAGAGGTGCTTAACGGCATGGTTTCTGCAGTCCACTCACTTGTTCCTAAGCTTGAGACTCACATGTGGCCCAGCAGGCTCCAGAGACTTGGAATGGGGGCACTCCTCTTCCTAGCTGGGTTAAACACATTTGCAGAGTCACATACTACAAATGCACCTTGAATGGGAGGTAAGTCCAGAGAGAGGGTGTTAGTCTGGGGGGGGACTAGAGAAACAAATTCATAAGACACCCATGTGTAGGAAGGAGAAGTTTGGGGAGCTGATACCAAGGGGCCTAGGTAAAAAGAGGATGTTTTAGAAGATGGCAGCAGATGTGCAAATGTGGTCTGCATACAATTGATGCATGCATTGATCATGATAGGAGTTGTCTGAGCCCCCAATAAAGTGATTTTTAAAGAGTTTTATATAAAAGAGTAATTGTACATTAAGAAAACATCCCAGTCCAATCCAGATCAAGCCCATAAGTCCGATATTAGCCCATATATCTGATACCAGTCTGTACCTCTTCAGACTCACGCAACACATGCAATGATGCCAAATGCAGGAAGACCGATGGGTGGAAAGTCTTGTGGATCCAGTGGCGCTGGAAGCATCTCAGGGATCTACATGTGGATCCTCCAGCACCAGGGCTCTGGCTCCATCAGCATAGTGCCATGTGTCTCGTCAGCAAGGAGACGAAGCAGAAAGAGTGTCAGTCTGGCTGCCAGTGAGCTGGTTATCTCTGCCATACCTCCAAGTGAGGTCATCAAGCTGCAACCTGATTAACAGATGAGACTCCATCCCTTCGCAAGTTGACAGAAGATTCTGTAACTGCCACAGGGGGGACGAGTATTGCTGTCAGGAGCCATCAACTCAGTTCCCACTTTCAACGACCTCTTCGTGCAAAAGGAAGAAGCACCGTCCAGTCCTGCGCCCTCCTTACCATCCTTACTCTGTTGGAGTGTATGGTGGCAGCCACCCTGTCAACCCATCTTGTCAAGAGTCTTCCTCTTATTCACCACACTTCCAGTTCACCAGGCCTGACATCCTTCCCCAGGTACAGATCTCTCTTGCCAACATGTCCAAAGTACATGAGACACAGTCTCACTGTCCTGTTGCCTCTAAGAAGCACTCTGGCCAACCTTAGACCAAGATGGAATTGTTTGTTCGTTTTCTGGACCACGTGTATGTGTTGGCCCTGCTCTCACTGTTTCCCAAACGTGTTGGGGCCTGGCCCCCAAAGAGTCTCCTCATCATTGGGATCCCAGTCAGTTCACCTGCAGATTGAAGACCTCACTTTCCTCCTCTCAGAAGCAAAGATTGTAACAGAACTACCCTCGAAAAACTCACCTCTGTAGAGTGGATGCTGACTCCTAGTGACCATAGAGGACAGCATAAAACTGCCCCCATGGGCGTCTGAGGCTGTAATTCTTTACAGGGGTAAAAGCCTGATCTTTCTCCCAGAACTACCCTCTTTGTCAGGGTCCCAGGAGTTAGAGCTGGTGGTGCAAGTGGACAGGCAATGCTCAAGGAATGGCAGCTGCTATGCACTTGACTTGATTCTCAGCTCAAGCCCAGTGAAAAAATCAGCAGCAGCAGCCGCTCTGTGGCAGAAAGACGGGACTTTCTACTCCATAAACAGGTACCGTCTTGGAAACCCACAGGGGGTCACTGTGAGCAGCATTGGCTCAGGGAAGTCAGAGGATGAGTTAAAGTTGAAAAGCTCCGGCCTTGGAGACAATCCTAGGAGGCAGTGCCCTAGGCTAGGGTTATGCGCTGGTACCTTTGAAGGAGGTGAGAGAGCAAGGTTTGCAGTGGAGGGCTGGGGTGCGGCGCAAAGTAGCACTGAAGACTAGCCACAGCTGTACCATGGGCCCCGGAATCGCAGGTCGCTGCTGGGCAGGAGAACCTGCCTGGCTTTGAGCAAAGCAACACACTGGAGGCAGGAGGAGGGAAAGGCACATCCCATGCCCTGCTCCCACGACCAGTCATCTCGCAGTAAACAGGCACCTTTGCATCACTTAGCTCCTCGGGAGCAGAGCGATTCAACCAGGAACAGCTGACATCCAACCAGGCCAGGAAATGAGAGTGGAGCCAGGCCTCCAGGGTAGGCAGGGGCCAGCTTGGAAAGCTAGGCTCGATCTTCTTGTGAAGTCCCTGGCAGGACCAAGTGGAAGCTACTTGCTGCAGGAGTTGACTTAGCATCTCTTCTTGTCTAACTTCCCCCCTTCATTGTAGCATGCTTTGCTTTTTGTCTTGGACGCCCATCTTAGCTCGTGGGGGGTCGCCTCTTAGGAGGTCTGACTATGAGTATCCCCAAAGGCCATCCAGCTTCAAGGTGGAGGTCCCTGGAATTGAACCTGCGTCAGTGACTGACAACAAAGCACCCTGTCCTTGGCTAACAGCACCTTCTCCTGCACTCAGAGGCCAGTGACTCCGCCAGCAGCTCTGGGAAAGCTCTCTCACACACTGAGAGTGGGTCAGTGTGATCCACGGGGTTTCCATGGGCTGATTTGTTTTAAGGTCATTTCATTGGGGGCTCGTACAACTCTTATCACAATTAATACATCCATCCACTGTATGCAGACCACATTTGTTGCCATCAACATTCTCAAAACATCCTCCTTCTACTTAGAACCTTGGTATTAGCACCTCATACTGCCCCTGTCTCCACTCCTCCTCCCTCATGAACCCTTAATAATGCACAAATTATTATTTTGTCATATCGGACACTGTTCGATGTGTCCCTTCACTCACTTCCCTGTTGTCCATACCCTAGGGAGGAGGTTATTTGTAGATCCCTACAATTGGTTCCCCTCTTCTACTCCACCATCCCAATATCACCAATCTTACCACTGGTCCTGAAGGGATCATCTGTCCTGAATTTCCTGTTTCCAGCTTCTATCTCTACCAGCACACATCCCCTGGTCTAACTGGATTTGTAAGATAGAATTGGGATCATGATAGTGGGTGGGAGTGTCCCGGCCTGCAGGTCCGTTCGCAAGTCCTGGAAGGAGGAGCGGGAATTTGGGAGACAGGAGCTGTGAGAAATTCAGACAAGACAGTACTCTGATCAAGTCTCTTTAACTCAGTGAAAGGTTCCAACTTATATAGGCCAGCAAAGGGGGAACAAGCTGCAGGTGTTTCCTGAGAAGACTAATTGCAAAAACAACATATTCCTGTGTGTGGAAAGCCCCTGGTATTTTTGGCCAGCTCAGAATGTCAACACCACCCACAGTGGAACAAAGTGCACCTGTGGCTGCAGAGTGGCAAATTACAGAGCTCAGGCAATAAAGATCAAGACAATGGCCGGGCCTCATGGCTCCAGACAGGCAAAGTTATGGCCGGGCCTCATGGCCCCGGACAGGTCCTCCTTTTTTATTTTTTCAAAGCCAAAAGAAACCTCTTGGGAACTGCGCCTGTCTTAGGTTGTTGAGTCTCAAGATCATCTTTATCTGTCATCGGTTGATAATCCTCTAAGTGACTAAGACCTGTCTTTACTATGACCCAGACTCAATCTTACCCGTCATTGGCTGTCCAGTTCAGCACACAGGGTAGGTGGTCAGCGCGCATCATTTAGCGATATATAAGTGCCACCTAGATCACCCATCTCAAGGACCTGTATAGGCTTAGCCTGTAGTGCCTCAATCTGTTGCTTGATGAATGCCATGAGCCTGTTGTTGCTGCCACAAACAACAACTGAACCATTAATAGCATACAAAGGCTCTGAAACATTTGTTACTTCACTGCAATGTGTAAAATCAGCCAAACCTACATCAAGTTCATCAGCATCATTAAAAGATGGGGAAAAAAGACAATTGGAGTTTAGAAATTGAAAAGTTTGTCCCTGAAGAGGAAGAATTAAAAGGCAACTAAGAGAAGGCTGTCACAGAAACATTTTCTGCTCCAAAAGTTTCATAATAATCCTCAAGAGCTTTCCCTACTCTCTTCCATTTCCTATAAATTCTTAATAAAGTCAAAAAACTTGAACAAATCCTTTTTCTTCACCTTTACTCCTTTGCATCTTTAAAACTTCAGTTAATTGTACCACATATTCCTCACGTAAACTTAATTCCTGTCCCATTATTGAGTGCTCTACCCACTTACTTTAATGTCGAAACTGCAGCAGGTTCCCGCAGTGGCTCTGTTATCGGATTTCCAAAGTCGCTAGCTAGCTTCCTCAAGTACTTTTCCTCACTGGGTCCTCCGTGTCCAGGCCCCGCGGAAGGGCGCCACGTGTCCTGGCTTGCGGGTCCATAATTTGCAAGTCCTGGAAGGAGGAGCGGGAATGTGGGAGACAGGAGCCGTGAGAAATGCAGACAAGACAGTACTCTGATCAAGTCTCTTTTGTTGAGTGGAAGGTTCCAACTTATATAGGCCAGCAAAGGGGGAACAAGCTGCAGGTGTTTCCTGAGAAGACTAATTGCAAAAACAACATATTCCTGTGTGTGGAAAGCCCCTGGTATTTTTGGCCAGCTCAGAATGTCAACACCACCCACAGTGGAACAAACTGCACCTGTGGTTGCAGACTGGAAAATTGCAGAGCTCAGGCAATAAAGATCAAGACAATGGCTGGGCCTTATGGCTCCAGACAGGCAAAGTTATGGCCAGGCCTCATGGCTCCGGACATGGGAGGAAGCATTTGAGAATGAGAGTAAAGTTGCATATTTCATTGCTGCTACATTGGACCTTAACTGGCTCTTCTCCATCCCGTGACCCTTCTGTAAGGGGATGTCGCTTCACCTACCGATGGACTTGGAGTCCCCAATCTGCAGCCCCCCTCATTTATAATGATATAATTTTTAATTCTTTGATGCCTGATCCCTTTGACACCTAGTGGTCACATGGACTGGTGTGCTTCTCCCATGTGTTTATGCACACCTTTTGTCTGTGATCATATCAGGAAGATGGGCATGCGATGATATGATATTTATTTTTTGATGACTGCTAACTGATTCCCTTGACTCTTCGTGGTCACACAGACTGGTGTGCTTCTTCTGTGGACTTTATTTTTTTCTCAGTTAGATGGCCACTTGTTCATTTTCAAGCCCCTAATACCCCAGACACTTTATCTTCTGATAGCCGGCCACCATCAGCTTTCTTCTCCACTTTTGCGTATGCACACATTTGTCTTCAGTGATCATGTTGGGAAGGTGAGCATCATAGAATGCCAACTTAATAGAATAAAGTGTTCTTGCATTGTGTCAGTCATGTGCTTATGTTACTTTTATAATTGAAATGTAGGGCTGGAGTCTGGCCTGTTAATCTGGAGATAGCCATTGAGTAGCCGATAAGGCCTCTGTGTGGGCATGGCTTTCACCTGAGACTCCTGGGAAATCTTATGGTATTTCCCTCGTGAAGATGAGAAGCTATCTTCCCCAGTTGTTGGAAGTTAGTTTGAGAGATGATTAACCACAGGCAACACAAAATGGCGGTGGCTGGGAGGCTGGAGTAGCTGGTGGAGAGACCACATGGCTTACCCATGATGAAGACAGACCTCTGAAGCTGGAGTGGCATGCTGTTGATGGACCTGAGCTCTGGAAGCGAGGAGTCATGGGGAGACCCCTGCCAGCATCAGAATTCTACACCCACTGACCTGTGATTTCCTGAGTCGGAAGCAGACTTTATAGACTGATTTCGGGCATATGGGTTATTATTGGACTTATGACTTTGCACTGGACTGGATCGGGATGCCTTCTTAGGGTCACATTTCTTTTGTATATAAACCCTTTCCTTATACCTATATGCGTGTCTCTGAAATTTGTTCCTCTAGTCTATCCGGACTAACTCATGCATTGAGGGTGTACTTGAGTGGAGGTCTAATGCCCATCTGCTATCTTAATAGTAACCCTATAAGTATATGCATGTGCATCTATTTCCCCACCACCATATATAAATATATTCACCTATGTACATACCTGTATTTAGACCTCTATAAATGCCCTTTACCCCCAGGTCTTTCTTCTGTGCTGACTCCCAGCAACTACTTGCTTCTGCACTCTCCTGAGGATTTTTTTTTTTAATGTTTGAGCACATTGTAAATCCATCACATTGAGGGTCTCATCCACTACTCAACCAAGCATGATGTCCTCCTCTGGGACTGGCCTCTCCTGACAGCACCTCCAAAGTATATGAGATGGTCTCATCATCTTTCCTTCTCAGCAGTGTTGACTGTCCTTCCTCATAGATGGATATGTGTGTTCTTCGGGAAGTCCGTGGTACTTCCACTATTCTTTGCCAAGACCATGGTTCAAATACATTAATTCTTCTCCAATCTTCTATAGTCCTTGCCTGGTCTTCGCATACACATGAGGCCATTGAAAAGGCCAAGACTTGGACCAGGTGCACCATAGTCCTCAAAGTGACTCTGAACTTAAACACTTTAAAGAGCTTGTGCAACAGATTTGACTTTCTAAAGCTTCATGGATGTTTGTTGCATACCACATAATTAATAGTCTAAATATATTAAAAAGAATAGTGAAGACAATATCACCATATATCCCAGAGCCTTTTCTTAATTCCTGTACTCATTAGCACCTCATCCTCGCCCCCCAACTTTCCTTGTCATAACCCTAGGAAACTATCAATCCAGTGACTGTCTCTATAGACTTACCTACCCTGTATTTCAAATAAAGAGAAACATACCAATAACAAAATAAACAGACAAAACTAAAATGACAAGGCGGAAAATAATAAAAACTAGAACAAATTTGAAATGGGTCAAAAGGGGAAAAAATGATAAGGTGCTAAATTTTAATCTCACTGTTGTTGTTGGCTGCTGTCTAGTCAGCTCTGACTCTGGATCATAGACCAAAGCACTGCCCAGCTAGGCACCATGCCCACGATTGTTCTTATGTTTGAGATCCTTATTGAAACCACCGGGTCAACCCACCTTTTCAAGGGTGTTCCTCTTTTCCCTGTCCCTCTCCTTTACCAAACAGGATGTCCTTCTTCAAGGACTGGTCTCTTCTCATAACATATCTGAGTATGTGAGACAAAGTTTCACCATCTTTGCCTCTCAGGAGCATTCTGGCTGTACTTCATCCGAGATAGATTTGTTTGTTCTTTTGGTGGTCCATGGTATTTTCAATATTCTTCACCAGCATCATAATTCAAACCAATTAACTGAACTACATCTACATTTATCCATTTTCCAATTCACTCTATCCATCATTTGACTTGAATGCTGCTTCTCTGTGTGCTGATTATGGATCCAAGTAAGATGAAACATAGAAGGTGGGAATTCTACCACCAAGGCCCCAAATCCAAAAGCGAATCCAATCCACTTCTATCGAGTAGTTTCCTACATGGAGGACAAGTAGAACTCCTACTTAGGGCTTCAGACAGACTCTCCTTTTCCCAAAGAATGGTTGGTGGGTGTGAACTGTTGACCTCAAGGTCAATCTCAAAGTGCCACAGGAGCTCAGTCTTGAAACACTACTACCTGATAAAATTCTTTGCTATTGTGTCGACTCCAACATCTGGAGACCCCCATGAGGTTAGAGTAAACATGCACTCGACAAGATTTTTAGTGGCTGACTTTCTGCAAGTAAAACACCAAGAGTTTTCTTCTAGACTCATTCAGTCAGGAAGTTCTGCAGCAATCTGTTCAGCATCATCGCAACACACAAAGCTCCACTGACAGATTGGGGAGAGTACTGCATAAGGTGCGCTAGGCATGAATCTCACCCAGATCTTGTGGTTAGGGATTTTGTCAACTAGACATCCCTGCAAATGGGTAGGATCAGGGCCTAACCTATCAGCTGAGTTGCAGACTGATGCCACCTTCTCGGTGTCATATGTCTTTCTGTATAAGGGAGAGACACCAAACAGGATTGAATCCTCTTTGGCTCTTAGCCTTCTGATGGAGCTGGGTCTTGCATCTGATTCCTAGATCTCCTGTTGTGCTTTATTTTTTTTTTAAAAAAACGCATTTTTATTGGAAGCGCTGACAAGATATTGTTACAACCCATAGTTCCATTAGATCAAACATAATTGTACAATTGCTGCCATGATCATTTTCAATTCTTTTTCTTTCTTGATATCAATTCCTTGATAGCAACACCCCTTTAGATCCTATTTCTCCTCCCCCATAATCCCCTGAACCCTTAATCCATTACATATTATTATTATTATCATCAAGGACTTTGTCATAACTTACATCATTCCATGTGTCCATTCACCTAAAATTCTTATGTTTATTCCTTTTGAGTGGAGTTATCATCTTTGCTATCCGTTCCCTCTTCCCTCTCTCCTCCTCTCTTCCTGTATCCTCAGGGAGTCATTACTGTCCTTTTTGTGTCTGAGGAATTAATCTGTCTTGAATTTTGTGCATCGAAAGACTTTTATTGTACAAGTGTACATACACACGTAGAGCATGAGTAGTGAGATAAAAATAAGGCCAAGATAGTGGAAGGAGGAAATTTTAAAGAACTAGAGGATACTTGTATGTTTCATCACCACTCTGCTGATTACAGGGTCTGTGAGCAGAATACTGATGGTGGATTCCTTTGGCTGACTTTGGACCTCTGCATCCATCAGGCTGTGACCCTTGCTATCTCTACATCATCATCCTGCCTCTTTCTCCTCAACTTATTTTTGTCAAGAGACTCTGACTTGAGCCAGATTGCAGTTACTTTCTTCTACCATTTCTTGTTTCTCTAGACAACCCAACCTAACACAGGTCTCCTGCATGGGAGGTGGAGAATTCTACCTGGGAAACACTTGTTAATCCAGTTTCTACCAAGTTGATGCCAACTCGTGGCACCTACACTGCACACCTTTCAGAGCAGAGCTAGACTTCATGGGAGTTTCAAAAGATGGCTTTCCAAAGTTGATCACCAGACAGTTCTCCCATGGTGCCTCTGGTGGACTCAAACTTACAACTATTTGATTCAAAGCCAAGTGTGTGTGTAGTGTTAGTACAGTCCAGGTACCTTTCTCATTCGCGGTGTCTCAGGGAGCCCTCTCGGGGCCCTTGCACCAGGCTACTCCTTCTGTTCTTTCTAGAGCCCATAAGAGACTCGTGGAGTCTGTGGTAGTTACACCATTTCATGTCTACTTGATAAATAAGAATAAAGGGGTGCAGTCTAGCCTGTCAATCAGGTCATAGCCTGGTAATTCCTTCTTGTGGGCATGGCCTTCTCATGAGAATTTGGGGAACTTCTTCCTCCCTAGAAACAGGACATTCTCTCTCTCTCTCTCTCTCTCTCTCTCTCTCTCTCTCACTTTCTCTCTTTCTCTCTCTCTCTCTTTGTCACCTTCCTGTTGATAAGTCACATGGAGCCATGCTGATGGTGGCCAACGTCCTGGTGATGTGTCCACTGTCATTGAATCCACGGGACTTTCTACCCACCACCCTGTGATCTTCCCACATTCAACCACACTGCATGTGCTGCGAGAGTCTCCAGAGGAATTTATGGTCTAGTACCAGACATATGGGGTAGTATCGGACTTAGGGACTTGATGTGGCCTGGGCTGAGATGTTTACTCACTATAAAATTGTTCTTCAATCTGAAGCTCTCTTAAACACTGGATTTGTTTCTCTCGCCAACCTGGCATAAGAGAGTGCCCATGTGAAACCACAGTCTCCCTGGGAATGGCACCCAGAGAAAAATGACCACTCTGTCCCAGGTGTGCCTGGGAACAAAGCTGTTTGCTGTTCCCTTCGGAAAGCAGACACAGGTGGAAGGAGAAGCCTTCAGGAATGACCAGGTGGTCTCGGTCTCCCCTCCTCCCCCAGTGGTCTCAGCAGCTGTTTAATGGCTCCCAGTCCCTGGAGGGTGACAGGGATGGATGGTAACTCTCATGCAGAGAGATTTCATGATCTTGAGGGAGCAAGGGCAGTTGAAAGAAGCTCCCAGGGTCTGGGGGAGGGGTGGGTCCCCCACAACACAGTGTCCCTCAGAGTAGGGTGCTGTTGCTGGGGGGTAGCACAGGGCCATGTGGTCCTGGGACCCGCAGCAGGGCAGGACACTGATCTGAAACAGTGCCATCTGGAAATTGTGTGATTGTTTCCATCAGGACGGAGCAACCTATGCGCAAACAGGCAGCTGAATGGATCAGAACCTGCCCTCTGGGGAGCTCTGCCGTGCACCCTGGGTGCTTTCAGTCCCACAACAACTCCTCAGGAGAAAGAGGAGGGTGCCTGCTCCTGCAGAGGGTTACAGCCATTGACAGTCCACATTGGGGTGCTACCAGTCAGATGGAGTTTGTGACTGTGGGGTGTGGCCTGGGCTTGGGGTACTGTTTTGAAAAATAAAGGTGTTATAATGTGTGAGGGAAGTTGTGCATACTGGAATTGGTATGTCAATAAAATAAGTAACGGTGTAGAACCATCCTGCATGCTGAGTCCCTGGGTGGTACACAAAGTCACGAGTTCAGCTGCCAACCCTAAGGCTGGCAGTTCCCAGGGTGCCTCGGGATGAAGGCCGAATGATCTGTTTCCAAAAAACCAGATAGTTCTAGACCACCATGCGGAGTTGAAGCTGGCTCCACTGAAGCTAACAGCATGACAGGGACTACACACTGGACCAGCAGAAGCAGGAAACAATCTATCTTGGACGAAGTAAAATCAGAATGCAAAGGTGAGCCCTCCTTTCCCTTACTTCGGACTTGTCATCAGGAGACGGTCGCCCCTCAAGAAGGACATCAAGCCGGGTGAGGCGGAAGGTGAGGGAAAAAGAAGGCCGCTTTCAAAGAGAGGGGCAGACACCAAGGCAAGGGGCTCAGACACAGGAGGGACGACAAGACTGCCTTGGGACCGGGTAGCATTGCGTCCCGCTGTACACCGGGCCACCCCCCGTGACTTGGCTCTGACTAGCCGGGACACAGCAATGGGAACAATGCGAGTTCAAACAGATTCCATGGCACCACAAGGCCACAGCAGATTAGGCCCGTTACCTGACCCAGCAGGAACTGATGTTTCTATGGGTTTGCATAAGTGAGATCTAGGGGAAAAACTGATTTCTGGCTACACGTCCGGGTGCTTGCAGGGCTCTGGCACCAGTGTGGATGAGAGCCCACAGGTAATCCGATCAGCCTCTCTTCTGCATCCAGCTCCAGTTTCAAAGGTGTAACTGGAGGGTTCGCCCTGACTGTCCTGGGGAAGCTGGGTAGCTGGCAATACCAGTTTTGATTGTGCGATGAATCTGTCAGGAGAGATGTGCTTCCATCATGTGCTCCTGCAAAAGACCCTAGAAACCAGAGGCTCCGGTCATCTGGGGATGAAGGCACCTGTGCAGGGTGTGGGCTCTTAAAGACGAGCATGTCAAGAAACACACTCCTTCAGTGAGACTGGCCTTTACCCAGAAGATGAAATGTCAGTTTTCCTCCGGAAAGATGATGAGGCTATGCGACCTTATTTTGCCAAACCCATTCTTTTTCCAAATAGCTTCCTGTGAATGTGTCTTCCTGCTGTTATTTATGTAATGCCTGTGTCCTCACCTCTAGCTCCCCTAATGATAGGGTAATAAATATAGTAGAGATTCCATTCTAGTGAAACCGTTCAACTTCCCCCACCTCCCACCCTTACATTCTGACTATCTTTACTGACACTTTTCCTGAGTTTCTCTAAGACTCTTGTTTGATGCTGGGACACAGATATCCTGCTTGGGTGGGTCATGGGTCTCCAAAGACTGAGTCATAGTGTAGCCCTCCCCAGCATAACCTCCCAGAAGTATCCGTGGCACAGTGGTTGTGCAGTGAGCAGTGGGATACAAGCTCGGCCCTTTGAACTCACCAGGGACCTTCCAGGAGATGGAGGAGTCTGTCTGCTCCCAGAAGATTTCAAGTTACAGGCACCTGAAAGGACAGTTGTTCCCTGTCTTCTTGGAGGGAATCCCTTCTCTGAGTGGAATCCCTGAATGACCATGAGTCTGAACTTGGGTTTTGTTAAGCAGAAACCCCAAGGAGTTTTAACTGAACCTCAGAGGGCGGTCCAACCTAACAAAGCTCCCCCGGAGTGTCACTTGTAGCTTAGGCTCTCTTTCTCCCTAGTTTTAATTTTTTAATTTAATTTGATCCCCCTCGCCTTTTAGAGGCCCCTCTGTTAAGCTTGAGACAGGACAAAGGCAACACAAAGACTAAGCATATGGAGGAGGGTGACTATCGGCCTGGGGCCAAAACAACAGCCAAATGAATTCACAGCTGTGGGGTTAATTAGAGACAACCGGAGACAAAAGAAGCCATCGCAATGTGACAATTGGTTGACAGATCGCCTCATGGCTATCACAGGTGAAGACAGAAATGGGGAATGGGCCCCGAGTGCACTCCTACACAACTGCAGACGGATCGCCTTATAGGATCGACCCCAGAGTGTGGGCGACCTGTCCAGCAGGGTGGGATTCGTGGCCATGTGGTCCTGAGTCACAGCGCCCAGCATCATCCCAACTTTTAGAGACCATGTGTCTGTAAACCACCTCATAATTTACTTTTTTAAAAAAGAGAGAATCTGCAGCAAAGAATACGTCGACCTCACAAACCTCACATTCCTATCAGAGCGATGCTGTTGGCCTCTTCAAGTTGTGTGACCCTCCTGGCCGTCCCTCTCACTGACCACGGCCACACACTCACTGTCCCCTCCATTTCTCACCTGACCTTGCTAGAAAGGTTGAAGCCAAGTGTCCCCCTGAGATCCATCTTGGAAAGAGCACAGGGCTCAGGCAGACACACGTGGCCCACTAGGCTAAGCCTTGAAGTCACTGTGCCCAGGGTGATACACCCCCCCTCCCACCCCCAGAGAAGACTCGGCATGACCTCACGCATACAAGATGCCAAGACTGGGCAAATATATAGACCAAACTTCACTGCTAGCTAGTGGGCGTGGGAAAGGCAGGGGAGTGGGAGCCGTGACTTGGGAAGCAGTGAGCTTGTGTTGGTGGTGGTGGCCACTCAGCCTTGGGTAAAGGCTGCACAAAACATTTATGCAGTCCTCCTCTTCCTCACATAGCCCAGCTTCGCCATGACTTCTGCGTTTCCCCTTCGCCCCCTCTTCTCTTTGGCTCATCTCACTCTTGGGCTGCCTGCCTCAGGCTTGGCCACTTACCTCTTTGTTCTTCTAAAGCTTGTTCTTTCTGCTTTTGTATTCAGCACTGTCTTGTTCTGGCTCCCCTTCTTATCGTCCCATGGAGCCATGGACTGGTGAGATAAATAAAATAACGAATTTTATGCTTCAGATTCATCCTTCTCTTAATTATAAAGCCTAAATCAGCTACAGAGGGTTCCAGTGGTCCAGGCATGCTTGTGCCTTATTGATGTCACTCTAAATTGCTATAGCACTCTGAAAATAACATTGGCAATGTGCCTCGCGAGCCTTCAATCATTAATCCCCGTTTAACCCAGTAATTGAACTTCTGAAAAATCTATCCCATAGAACTAATCCCAAACTCAAGCATAAAATTACGCACAGCGATATTCACAGCAGCATTATATTTAATGGCACCAAATGGAAAAGGGACCAAATGCTCTTAAGTAATAAAATGCCTCCTCATCATGAAGTGGCTTCAAAAATGGAATCAAATACACCCACATATTAAAGCAATAGTATGAGGAATATTAGTAAAGACAGTAGGGTTTTAACAGCTGAGAGCATTAGAGAAATATTCTGGGAAAATGTTCGTGGCTGTGGTTCATTGCCTTGGGTTTCGACTCTGGGCAGAGGAGAAAGACTCCATGGCCTTTTTGAGAAATAGACCTCCCAGGATGGTTGGGTCTGAACCATGAACCTTTCAGTTAGCAGTGAGACACTGATCTCTCTATAACACTTGGGGGAGAAGGGAGTGAAAAGAAAGTAATGGGATAGATGCAATGCCTTACAAAATGGGTCATCCCAGCCCCAAGGGGTGCTGGAACTCCAGGAGGGCTGCAGAAGCAGATACCTACACTTTATCCTGGATGATGGGTGAGCTAGAGCACAAAAGATGCTGATTGCCAGCGGAACACTGAGTAATGAGTTTATCTGAAAAGGGAGTGGGAGGCCAACGAGACTTGGGACTTGTGAGCTAGAGGGAAGACAGGCTTTAGCGTGGGTGAAGAGGGGTGGAAACACAGCCAGGATGAGCCATTGGGAGGCTTGATAAAGTTGTTAAAGTAGTTGGATGCCAAATTATGATGATATGATCTGTAAATCTCCACTGAACCCACAAGAAGAAATAGAAAGAATGAAATGAAATCAGGCTAGTTTTAAGGAGGGAAAGCTATATATACAGACTGATGGAGATTGTAGAGCCAGGACAGAAATAGATTGAGAGGTGGGAGTCTGGATATGTTTGAAGGGCCAGGCGTAGTGATGGGTGTTCTCGGTTACTGTGAAACTGGTGACCCCAGACTTAGTGACATGACGCACAGCCTTTCTTTTTTATTTTGCCTGGGGACTCCCAGGGTCAGGAGACTTACAGAGCGCAGAAGAGTGGCTGCCCTCTCACTTGGTAAGAGCAGACTGAGGCTCGAGCC
Organism: Nesogale talazaci; assembly: GCA_004026705.1. NCBI lineage: Eukaryota > Metazoa > Chordata > Mammalia > Afrosoricida > Tenrecidae > Nesogale > Nesogale talazaci. The sequence goes on along the minus strand of PVJH01018232.1, from coordinate 30,868 downwards.
ATCTGGAGCTTCCTCTTGGCTCTGATGTCTGATGCCCAGGTTGAGATGATTCGAAGGCTGGGCTCAGCTGGGTCTTAGACAGCTCAGCCAAGTGTCTAAGCAGGACCTCGGTGTGGCTTGAGCGTGCCACAACATGGCTGCTGGGCAGCTGGGTTCCAAGAAGGAGCACCCCAAAGGACAGTAGTCCCAGAGACCATGTAGAAACTCGATGGACTTCTAAGATCTCGCTTTAAAAGTCACGCAGTATCATACTCAGTGCTCCATATAGTCACAGGTCTTCCTCTATTTTTTTTAAAAAAACAATGATTTTATTGGGCGCTCACACAACTCTATTACAATCCACACATATATCCATCGTGTCATGCACTTTTGTACATTTGTTTCCCTCATTGTTCTCTAAACACTTGCTTTCTACTTGAGGCCCTGGTATCTGCTCTTCATTTTCCCATCTCTCTCTGCTCCCCCCTCTCCCATGAACCCCTGATAAAGTATAAATTATTATTATTTTGTCATATCTTACACCATTTGATGTCTTCCCTCACCCACTTCTCTGCTGTCAGTCCTCCAGGGATGAGGCTGTATGTATATCCTTGCAATCTCTTCTCCCTTTCTACCCCACCTTCCCTCCACTCTCCCCTTATGGCCCCTTTCACCACTGATCCTAAGGGGTTCTTCTGGCCTGGATTCCCTGTGTTTCCAGTTCCTGTCTGTACCAGTGTACATCCTCCAGTCCAGCCAGATTTGTAAGGTAGAACTGGGATCATGATAGGGGTGGGAGGAGGGAGGAAGTATTCAAGAACTAGAGAAACATTGTGTGTTTCATCACTGCTACACTGCACCCTGACTGCCTCATCCTTTCCCAGGGCCTTCTGTGAGGGACTGTCCAGTTGTCTACAGATGGACTTTGGGTTCCCACTCTGCACTCCCCCTCATTCACAAAGATAAGATTTTTTGATCTTTGATACCTGATGGCTGATGGTCACCCAGGCTGATGTGCTTCTTCCATGTGGGCTTTATTGCTTCTTGGCTAGATGGCTGCTGGTTTATTTTCAAGCATTCAAGGCCCCAGATTCCCCTGATAACCGAGCACTATCATCTTTCTTTGCCACTTTTGCTTATTTACCTGTTTTGTACACAGCAATCATGTTGAGAGAGACTGCTGTGCTTGTTCCTTATGGACTTTGTTGTTTCTCAGCTAGATGGCCACTTGTTTATCTTCAAGCCTTTAAGACCTCAGGCACTATATCTTTCTTTATTTAAAGGGAAGAGGTCAAACACTCCAGCTCTGCAAAGAAGGAGCCTCATAGAATTTGTAACCTTTTATTTTTGAGCACCATATTGGGTGATAAAGATCGCTGATGGCACTGAGGGTTACGTGTGGATCTGTTGACCATGAAGTTCAAGGTTCACCTACCAACCACTCCACTGGAGGAAGATGGAACTGTCTCCTCTCACAAAGATGAACAGTCTCTGAAACTCAAGAGAGTGTCTCGGTGAGGCACCATTGACCAGATGGCATACATTTCTAGTGGTGACAGTGAGAAAGGAGTACAATGGAGTTGTGCTCTGTTTGGGTCCTACAAGGATGTGTGGCTGAAGAGAATCTCACTTTTATGTGCCCAATATCTAAATCATTTTAGAATTTAAAAGGCAGCTATGGTCCAGTGCTCCTGTCTGATGTTCCTGTGAGCAGACACTCAGAAAGAACTCACAGCAGAGAAGGTTTTCGGGTCATGTCACTTGGTACAGAAAGGCTATTGGGACTTGAATGATGGGAGATATAGAATGAGATTAGCAATGGTCCAGGCTGGATAGCTTGACATTTTTTTTCCATTCAAAGTTTTGTTTTAGTTGTTGTTGTTTTGGGGGCATCACTGCCCTCTGGTGATCGAGGGAGCTCCCCAGCACAGTTCCTAAAAGCTGCCGCTGGATTTGAACTGCCAAGCCTGCAGGCCGCAGTCCCTCACTCAACCACTTATGCCACCAGGTCTCAACTCTGATTCAAAGTTTTAAAGGATTGCATCAACCTCTCACTATGCTCTCTTTTCTTAACTTTTTAAGATTTATGAGCCGAAACTGAAACCTGCATCTGTAGTCCAGATATAAATTTGATTTATTATTGAATTCTTGTTATACACACTCCAGAGATGCTTTGAGAAATGGACATAAATACATTAGAGGCCAGTTGAGGATCTGATGAAGAAAATTTTATGCAAGATGAGAGTCAGTCCATAAAACTTAAAATAATACCGTCTCCCCTTTTGTTTTCGCACATTTGAGAATAACTTTTCAATATGTGTAAAAATGAAATCCATGTCCATTCAATCATCACCCTGGATGATCATATCTGCATCTCATAACTCTCGGGTCTCCCATACTATTCTTTTTTGGTGTTTCTGCAATGACATATATCACATTTCATCTCAACTATGCTTATTTGCATAATTACCTAATTTATCCTAGAATATATTCTACTAAAGGCAAAAGCTGTGCTGTGTTGACCAGTCTGCTGATTAACATAAGGCCTGAGTAAATATTTCATTCATTAAGCTGAGCTGCCTTTCCCCTGCCTTGTTTTTGGCTGTTCCCAATGATTCACAGCCATGGGCACCTATTGTTGAGAAGGAGCCCTGGTGGCACAGCGATTGGGCATTGAGCTAACAATTGCCAGGTCAGCTGTTTGAACCCATCAGCTGCTCTCCAGGAGAAAGACTGGGTTTTCTTGTCCCATTAAGAGTAACAGTCTAGGAACTCGCAGGGCAGGTCTACTTTGTCAGTGAAGGTCATTATGCATGGGTGTCAATTTGAGTTTGTTTCTTTTGTTTTATCTACAACAGCATCTACATCTACATAATATCGATTGTCTTGCTTTGGAGAACTCTGCCAGCTAAACAACAAGGAGTGTATTCTTTAAATGGCACAATGCCCATTAAGACTACTGAGCTGACACACAGAGCACTGGATATGGTCCAAGCAGAATGAAATGACTGAGAATAATGAGACATCATGGAACATGTAACCAGCATCACTCAATAAGTTGCACGGAAATAGTTAAACAGGGTTCCAATGTGCTGTATTAATTCTTGCTTTAATCATGATAAAATATTTCTTTTAAAAAAAAGTGTTTGCTCAAGGGCAGGCCCCACCTCGGAGTCCAAGCCTTTGCTGACTTGTTGCTCATTATACCCAAGGTTCTTGCTTAGAACTCTGGTTTTGACCTTCAAAAAACCCTAGTCAAAGTTCGGACTGAGCATTCAGAATCTGGTCAGCTTGTGGGTGTGGACTTGAACACAGGTGAGCCGATGGTGGCCGCTGAAGCAGGTATATGGGATAACTATTGTGTGAAGAAACAGCTTCTACATTCCTGCACTGTGATAGCCACCAACATTCTTCTTGTGGACGAGATCATGAGAGCCTTTCAGTCTCTGAAAAGCTGAGTTGAAACTAGCCTGCCTCATATGATGGGGATCGTGGAAGATTGTACAGAGTGATCCTAAGAACATAGCAATGGGATTTTTGTCCAAGCTGAAAATGATTCTCAAAGAAATTTTCTGTTCCTATGTTACAGCAGGAGATCATGGTCACTTAAATTCTGGAAGTTCGTAAATTATAATTACAGTATTTTTTTAAATGGCACTGAAGTATGTACACATAGAGCAAGTTCTTCTTCCTGTGGAAAGAAGCGATGGTTTTTCTTTAGCCTACAGTACACTTAAACCATGCATATATTAACTTCCTTGTTAATAAATGTCTTCAAAAATAAAAAAAAGTGTTTTCTAGGCACAGAGCTCACAAGCCCTTTGTTCCTTCAAACCACACACACACACACACACACACACATATCTGTGAACATCTCTGTTCATTCCTGGGGAGACAGTTCACTCAGCCCTCTTCTCCCCACCTGGTCAAATGTTCTCCCTTCTACACTTCTCTACCCTTCGCAGTGTCCAACTCTCCCCTACTGCAAGTCAGAGAACGCAACCACTCCTGAGCTGAGAGAAAGTGTGCACGGGCTGCTGCTGAGCCAGGCTCCAACCCCAACTCACTGACCCCTGCTCTCCAAGCTGTGTCCCCAGAGGATGAGGATAATACATAGACCTCGGTAAGACTGACTTAGCTTGATTGCTTTTCTCTCATCTGTCATTTTCTTTCTTAATTAAAGTTACTTTTCCCCTTGAAACTCCATGACTAAGATTAAGGTTTGGTTGTACAGCTCAAAACCGTTTCTTCTGCCCCAACCACTGCTTGGGAACTTTTAATGAAATTAATCTGGCATCTTTAATGAGAGGTGGGGAAAATTTTAAGAACACAAGGTGATGAATCCTGAGTTCTGATTTCTTAGTGTAATAAAAAAATTAACTCTTAATGCCTTTAATGACACAAAGGAGGCCAGTTGGGAACAATTTCAATAAAGAGAACACGAGGGCACTTATTGCACTGTAGTGTCGCTAGTCATGAAAGTGTGGGTACCAGTGAGGAGCTGTGTCTTTCTAGACCTCTGCCATGTGTTGAAGGGCAAGGAAAGCATTGAAAGAATCCCTCTGAGATAACTTTTTAAAGAAATTACAAAGAGATTTCTATCTCTGGTCACAGAACAGTAGGTGATCTAAAAGAACCTGATTAGCAGGAACAGCTTGAAAATCAGAAAGAAAAAATATACACTACTTTCCCAGGATGAATGTAACAAGTGAGCACAAACTGGGTTGCCTAAGACAGCAAGACAATTTTTCGCACAGGCCTTGAGTTGAGAAGTATGAAGTCAAGGTGTTGAAGAAGCTCCATCGATAGACTCTAAAGAGGAAGTGTTCCTAGCATGCCTCTGCCTTCTAGTAGTTTTTTTGGAAACTCTTGTCATTCCTTGGCTTGTGGGTGCATCACTCCACTTTTTGCTTCTTCCTCACTATCTGGTTGTGTGCTTGCTATCTCCTTTACTGGATTTAGGTTCATCCTAGTGGACTGGGATCCAATCTTAACTGGGCTGCATCTGCAAAGGTTCTACTTTCCAATGAGGTCACGTTCACAGATAACAAGGGTCTAGAAGTCTAGAATGTCAATACATCATTCTGGAGGATATAATTCAACTTAAAGCACTTAGGAAACCTGAACACAAAGGAAAAAGATGTTGACTACTTAAGCCAAGGGACCAAAAGGCAGCAAAGTCCTGAAAGCCAGGCTCCTGGAATGAAGGAAAGAAACTTTTGGATATCCTGGAATTAGACACTGGTTTTCCCCTCCAGGCACTGACAGTAGCTGGACATCTGAGGATCCGAACAGAGCTTTCAACAGTTTCTCAGGCTGCTAAAAAAATTAGATTGCAGATATTGTTTGGAAGAGAGGTCTTGAGAGCATAGCAACAGCAACCACAACAAAACACCCAGGTTTCCCGTTGAGAATCTTGTGATGCAACACCTAGTGATAGTGTGGAGTTTATATCAACTTGCTTGGCCAGGAATCTCAGCAGTGAGCTGACTCTGTAATCACAAACTGTTGTAAATCCACATGTTGTTGTTGTTGGGGGTCATTGAATAGGTTTCAACTCCCAGTGACCATAATTACAACAGAATGAAGCACTGCCTGGTCCTATACCATCCCCACAATGGCTGTGATATTTGAGCCTATCATTTCAGACTGAAAAGTTCAAGGGCAGCTCGAGGAGACAGAGTCAAATATTATAATGAAATATGCAAAGTCATAGAATAAAACTCCATCTTTTATACCAGGTTTGTTTGTCTTGAAATTTTCTGTTCAGCTCTTGATTCCATAATTTCTTCCATTTTCTTTAGTTACTCTATGATGAAGAGTATGTTTCAGACACATTTCACTGGGTAAACTTCACACTGGGTAAACTTCACAAGATCTCTTTAAAGTGCTGAATAGCAAAGGTGCCACTTTGAGGAGTCAGGTGTGACTGGCTTAAGGCATAGTATTTTAAATCCATCACAGGCATGTGGAACTTGGACATTTTATAAGGAAGAATGAAGGAGAAGAATTGACCAAGAATTAGAAAACCCCAAAGAAAGAACATGCCAAACACATCTGAAATTGAAAGAACTAAAGAAAAAAGTCAAATCTCAGTTTGCAATCTTGAAAGTTTCCATAGGCAAAATATTGAATGATGCAAAAAGTATTAAGAGAACATGGAAAGACTATGCAAGCTCACTGTACCAAAACTAGTCGACATGCCACCATTTCACAGGTAGCATATGAGCAAGAGCCTTTTGTGCTGAAAATCAGTAAAAGAGTGTCAAGGTTGTATCCTCTCACCATACTTGTACAATCTGTATATTGAGCAAATCATTAAAGAAGCTGGTTTATACAAGAAAGGATGTGATATCAGGATGGGAGGAAGGCTTATTAAACCCCAAGACATGCAGATGACCCAATCTGGCTTGCTGACAGTGAGAAGAACTTGAAGCACTTGCTGACGAAGACCTAGGATTGTGGCCTTTGGTTTGGATTATGGCTCAATGTAAAATCACCACAATTGGACCAATAGGCAGCATGATGGTAAATGGAGAAAAGATTGGAGTTGTCCATCATTTTTTTTTAAATTGGTGTGTTAGTCTGGGTATGCTAGATAAACAAATTCATAGAAACTCTTATCTGTATAAGAAAGATATTAATATACAAGAGCAATTAACATTGAGAAACACCCCAACCAAGTCCAGTTCAAGGTCATAAGTCCGATATTAGCCCATATGTCTCATATCAGTCCATAAGTCTTCTCCAGACTCATGATGCACATGCAATGACACCAGGACAATCACAGGCCAGTGGGTGCAGAGTCTGGTGTATCCAGCGGTGTTATAAGCATCTCAGCACTGACAGGGGCTCTGAGGCTTCCCAAGCATCTCAGCACTGGCTGGAATCTTTATGTGGCTTTTCCGGCTTCAGAGGTCTGGTTTCATCAGAGTAAGTCCATAGGGCTTCTCTGAGGTGTCTCACCTGGAGTCAGTCTTGTGTTTTGTCAGTAAAACATCTCCAAGGGCCTGAGTCATGAATCTCTCACCGCCAAAGGGGAAATCCAGCTGGATTTCCCAGAATTCTCAGGAGAAAGTCATGCACACACAGTGGTCTTATTGGATATCTCCAGATTAACAGGCTACACTCAATCCCTACATTCTTCATTCTCAAATGGATAGCAGATTACTTGACTGCCGCACTTGGATCCACAATCAATGCTCATGGAAGCAGCAGTGGAGAGATCAAAAGACAAGTTGCATCAAGTAACTCTTCAGAAGATCTCTTTCGAACATGGTTTCTTCACCACTCTTGCTCATGTTCCCACATGTCCTCAGTGGGCACCTTGGGGATGTGTGCACACAGTGATATATATTTTCCCCCCATTTGATGTCTATTGCTTAGACCTTTCACCACCCTGTAGCCACGCTGGCTGTTGTGCTTCTTCTCTGTGGGTGTGGCCTTTTTTCAAGTAAATGGTTTATTGTTTATCTTCAGGCTTTTAAGATCTCAGATATATCCTTAGATGGCTGGGCACCATCAGCTTTCTTCACCACATTTGCTTGTGCACCCATTTTACTTCAGTGATTGTGTTGGGCCAGTGAGCTTCAAGGAATACCACATTCATAGAACAAAGTGTTCTTGCATTGAGGGAGCACCAGGGAGAGAGCCCAAGGTCCACTTGCTACCATAGTATTAGATGTGCCTGTGCGATCATGTGCTGAAACAATCAAGTATCAGACATCAAAGAAGGAAAATCAAAATTAATGGACCAATTGACTTCCAATATCGCTGAAGACAAATGGACACAGAGGCAAACAGAGTAGAAGAAACGATAGAGCCCATCGAGTCACCATTCAGTGCAGAAACAGCAAAGTCCACATAGAAGAATGTGTGATCAAGAGGGACCGAAAGGAGCAGGTATTGAGCATCAAAGTACAAGAATCACATCATTACGAATGGGGGGAAGGGCAGGGTGGGGACCTAAGGCCCACTGGTGGGTATTAGTCACTCCTTTACAGGGGAGTCACGGGGTGTAGACAGACCAGTCAAGGGGCAGCTGGGCAGTGATGATGCTTACAAGTTTCCTCTAGTTCCTGAAGCCTTCCTCCTCCCCAACCACCATGGTCCCAACTCTACCTTACAAATCCAGATGGACTGGAGAAGGTATACTGGTGGAAAGGAGACATGGCAATATGGGGAAATCAGGATGGATGAGCCCCTTCGGGCCAGTGGTTAGATTGCAGCTGATAGAGGGGTAGAGAGGAGGTGGGGTAGAGAGACGGAACCAACTGCAAGGATATACACATAAGCTCCTATTTGAAGGATGGGCATCAAAGAAGTGGGTTGGGGGAGAGGTCGGGCAGTGTAAAATATGACAGAACAATAACTATGTATAAAGTATTGAGGGTTGGTGGGAGGGTGAGAACAGGGGAAGGGAGGAAGGGATGAAAAAGCTGATACTAGGGGCTCAAGGGAAAAGGCAGATGATTGGAGAATGATGATGGCAGCAGACATGTGAAGGTGCCTGCCACAATATGTTTATTTATGTATTGTGAAAAGCAATGTACGAGCCCCCAATAAAATGATTTAATAATTAAAAAAAAACCCAGAAAATAAAGAACATGGAAGAATTAGGATGTTACTTTGAGGGCTAAGACGTACCTGACATAAGCCATGGTACTTTCAATTACTTGATATGCATGTGAAAATTAGCCATTGAATAAAGAACATTAGTGAAGCATTGATGTGTATGAATTGTGGTGCTGGAGAAGAATATTTAAAGTACCCTAGCCTGCTAACAGAATGAACAGATCTCTATTCGAAGAAGTAAGGCCAGAATGCTCTTTATAGGCAAGGCTGGCAAGATTTCATCGTAAGCACTTTGGATATGTTATCAGGAAAGATCTCATGAATCCTAGGGGGCAACGCTGCTCTGTTGCTATGAGTCCGAATGGATGTATGGCAGTGGGTATCAAGGGTAGCCAAAGAATAGTCATCAAGACTGACACACATGCTGGTTATTGAAGCATCCTTATCCATTGTCATCATAGATCCATTGTTGCTGTGTAGGCTATTCTAGGTGGCATGGGACTTAGCCTCATATGTGGGTAGAAAGGCTTAGCCATAACGTTAGCCATAATGTCAGATGCCACGGGTTTTGTACTTATTTGCAACCTAATAAACCAATCTGTCTTGGAAGAAACATGGCAGCCAGAGTGCTCTTTAGAGGCAGGTACGGAGACTTTGTCTCATGTATATATCTGGGCATATTGTCAGGGGAGACCAGTCCCTGGAGAAGGCCATCATGCTTGGGAAAGTGGAGGGGCAGCAAAGACGAGAAAGTCCCCAACAAGATAGAGTGGCATCCTGGCCGCAGCCAGGGCCTCAAGCATGGGAACAACACGCTGCGAGAACGGTGCAGAACCACGCTGTTTTTGTTCTGTTGTTCACAGGCTTGCAGTGGGTCGGATCTGCCAGGAGGGCACCTAACAACACAATAACAAGGAGTGCGCCTCGATTCCCGCAGTTTGTTTTATAAAATTCGATTTGCATTTTAGAGTCAATGGCCTTAGACGCAGCATCCTCCCTGGGTTTCCTCCCAGGGCTCATGCTCTGAAGGCACCTGTGTCCCTATGGGTTTCTTCTTTCCCCTCCGGATTCTGAAAGGCAGGACTGTTCCCGAATTTTAGTGTGAAGTTAGGAACCGCTTTCCTAAACTGCTCTCTTTTCAAAGGAGCCTAAGATGAAGGTGCACGCATCTGCAGTCTGTACGGGGCCTTGAGGATACATCTTTTCAATAATAATATAAAAAGGTCTTTCTCTCTGCTTTGATTAAAAACAGCAGCATTCCCTGCTGCAGAATAACTCACCTGGGCCTCATCTCACTCATCACCATAAATAAGCTGAACAAACATGCATCACAATGAGCTTCATTCAAAACATCAAGGCAAAAAAGTCTCGGAAAGACTCCCTGTGGCCATGAGCTGGTTGTGCTTTCAAGATCACAGCCAGTCAATTTCTTAACATCTTTATTCTCAGCCATCTGGTCAGAGCGCCTCCTGAGCCTGGGGCCCTCCACTGTATCCACTGAGCTCACAGCACATGACCAGGCTTGCCTGCAGGGAGTACAGCTTGCACTGCACACCGTTGGCTGTTGGCATGCACCCCTGCCACTTTCACATGTTCGGGAAGGAGGAACACACTGCATATTATCTGTACATCTGTGATGTGCATGTTTGGGCACATTTAGTTCCAAAGATTAAAGGTGGGGAGCACATAGGAGTGTTGGATTTTGACACTGTGATAATGTTAAATGTTGACAATGGGTGATGATACTGGAAGGCCAGTAGCTCCAGATGGTGAGGACTGTGATTCTGATGATTATACTGATGATGATCATTTATTGAGCTTACTCTGCTCTGCGGAGCTACCTCTAACCTAAGTCTTGGACTAGAGCTTAAATTCTGAGCAGTAGGCTTGCAGAAGGATATGGGTAACAGCGAAAGCCCAAAATCAATTTACAGAGTTGCAGCGTGGATTAAGCCTCTGATGAATTACTTCTCTTCAATAACCAGGAATGTGAACAGTCTTGCCCTCAGGCAGGGTGCACTAGAAAGTAGATTAATTCCCACCCAGCAACCAGTCCAGGAACAAGCAATTTCTGAAGGACTACCTTAGCATGTGAGACTGGAGCTGTGTGGTCATTGGTCATTTTCTATCAATCACACCCTGTCTGCCTTGATGGGAAGGCTGTAGACCAATCTTGTGAGTTCTTCTGTCTAACATAATCTCCATGTTCCAACCATAGGCCCATTGCTGCTTCTGTAGTCTCACCTGCAACTGTGATTCATCTGCTGCCAGTCATGCTCTTTCAACAGTTTCCTTTGCCCTCCCATGTCCTTGACAAGTCTTGGAATCTCTTCACTGCCATTATGACCTCAGGCTAATGACCTGCCTCATCCAGATGATATGTCTTTTTCTTGTTTAAGACTTAAAAATGTTCTCTTTGACTTATATTCAAGATTTGGGGTCTCTTTTGGACTATAAAAGAGCCTCAAAATGTATGAGGTAGTTCATATTATAGGCAAGATTTGACAGACTCAGGAACACTCCTTCACAGAGGTTTATTCTTCTTCTTTGGAGAAATTCTATTTGGAAAGACAATTGAATGGGCTATTCCATGGGCCTATCCTCATATCTGTAGTGTCAGAGGCAAAATCTCCTCCCTGATATAAGGCCCCATAAGGTACAGAGCCTGATACTGAAAACAAAGAACTATATTTAGTGCAGCATGAGAGTTGATGAAAACAACTTCATTCTCAAGCCTTCACTGCAAATATCACCATGTCAATGCCATTCAAAGTACCTTGTGCTCTCTAAGAGCTGAAGTTGAAGCCGCAGATAAATGCAAGAAGACCATGAGGGTTTCTATGCAGTTGAATGTTAAATCTGACCATCCAACAGCTCACATTTTCACTCACAGTTGTATGGATGTTATGTGGTTGCAAGGTGCATTCAGTCAAAGCTCCCCTGTGAACAACAAAAGGACATACTGCCGGGTCCAGCACCATCCTTACAATTGTTATATTTGAACCCTCTGTTACGTCTGCTGTGTAGCTATAAAATAAAACCCTACCACTGTTACATTTCCAGCTTATTATTTTAAGACAAAATGAGCTGTATGTCTTTCAGATGACTAAGTTCACAAAGCACTCTGATTTAACATGGAACTTATTCCTTGCACCAATTTTATGAGGGAAGTATTTCTACTATCTATAACTTTACTAAATAGCATAACTGAATGATCTAGTTGATCTTTGGAACAGCTGATTTAGCTGTTTTAATTTTAATACAGACTTGTGTGTATAAATGTATGTATGAATAATAATGTTATTGCTGAATGTACAGTTGAGTTAATCCTAAAACTTTGTAAACACTCATGTACTCCCATTTAATGCAGGTTACATTCTTGAGAAAATACATCCCTAACTAGATGATCCACACCAACTTGTCGTGTTCCTGTAGAATAGGATAAAACTGCTGCTGTAAGCTTCTGAGATGATAACTGCATACAGAAGAAGAAAACCCTCCTTTTCCTCCTAGGAGCTGGCTAGTGGCTTTGAACTGCTGACCCTGCAGTTCAAAGCCCAACACATAACTGCTATGCCACTAAAGCTCCCTCTGGCAGAAAAGACCTCTTTAAACTCTTATAAAGCTGTGATGACACTCGAATGACTAAGGTGTTCCTAACCCTACCCAGTCGCATCATATCCATGTGAAAACCAGACCATCGAAAAGAAAAACCACAGATGAATGGAAACACTGGAATTAGGGTGTTGGCAAGGACTTTGGGATAGACCAGAGATGGTTCGAAGAAGCTGTAATTAAAGTGCTCCTTATTTGGGGCAGGTTACCAGGCAAGGCCAGTCCCTGGAGAGGGTCATGCTGTTGGGTAAAGGATAGGGTTAAAGAAAAAGAAAAAGTCCTGCCATGACATCCATTGCCACTGTGGCTGCCATGGGGGTACTCAGCCCCACTGGTGCCCTGGCTGTGCTTCATGATGTATACCATCTCACTGTGAGTGCGGACTGACGGCAGGGCATTTGACAACAACAGGACCTGGGAGAAAGTTTGAGCAGTCAAACATTTCTTTTCATCTTGAAACTGTTTTCTTTCCTAAATCCAAAGGCACAAAATTATTTTTTAAAGGTGAAAAATGCTCTACAGATCATGTATAGGGGTGTTAAAGGAATGCAGGAAGTATGTGTGCCAACACAGAATTATGACAGCTGCAGGAGAAAGGAAATTTAGGTTCTGGTCAATATTGCTCTCAGCGGTCAAGTCCACCCTTAACTCATGGTGACCTTGTGGCCAACAGGATTGGACCAATGTGCACCATTCATATGCCATTGGCTGATTTTCAGCAGCAGCAGCAGATCACTAGTTCTTTCTTCCTAGTCTCTCTCAGTCTGGAACTTTCCCTGACCCCTTATTGCTGGCATCATAAGAACATTCAAGCCTCCATCGATAGAGGAGTGGAGGCTGCACATAGGGTCCATTGGTTAGGCATGCAGTCTTTCCATCCACATCCAAATACCCAACCCAGAGACCCTGCTGTCAAGTTGATATCAACTCTTGGTGACCCCATCAGACAGAGTAGAACTGCCCCAAGGGCCCTCCCAGCCTGAACATATTTATGAGAGCAGATCAGCTCATCTCTTTTCTGCAGAGTGACCGGTGAGTTTTCTTCAAAATAACCTATGCAAGGGAGATGCTGTTTTTGTTGTTAGGTGCTGTCTACTTGATTATGAATTAGATTGACTCAGTGTGACACAGGGAATTAAACACTGCACCATCCTTAGAAGCATTGATGGTTTTGAACCCGTTGCTGCAACCAGTGTGTCAATCCATCTTTACTTGCCCAAGGATGAGGTCCTCCTCCCGTGACTGGTGCTTCCTGCTACCATGTGAGAGGCATGTTCATTCCGCTCTTGATGACTTCACCTTTCCTGGATTCATACTTCATTCATTACCCTGGTTATTAATGGATGTTTTCAGTGCTTTCTGATGATGTTGAGTCTTGCCCCTTCAGTGAGCAAAAGTTCCAAAAGAGTTCCATTCCAGTCATGATGTTGGACGACAGTTTCAGAAGGCTAGCAATCTGCTTCTGGATGAACTGGAAAGTGAAAGCTGTTGAAATTGTCTGGCATGGTGCCAAAAGATGCAAATGGAAGAGTGGACCCCTCAAAGTGAAGACTCCTCAAGTCTTCTGTCGTTGACAGCCAGTGATTTCAATCTGTTCTTGAGATGTTCTCCAAATTCAGGTGGCATAGACTTAGCATAATATTTTAGCTCTGCCGAACTTGATTTTCTTCAGTTTCAGCTTAAGCTTACGTATGAGAAACTCGTGGTCTGTTCAAAAGTCAGCCCCTGATCTGGTTTTACTTACTGATATTGTGAATCTTCATTGTGTTTTCCCATAGGGGTAGTCAATCTGTCCATGCATGTAGTCTGCAGCTTCGTCATTGCAAAATGGTGCTTGCTAAAAAGAAGTTGTTGGTCTTGCAGAATTTTATTATGCTACTTCCATACTTGTTTCTATCACCAAGACTGTATTTTCACACTACAGTTCCTTCCTCTTTGTTTCCAACTTATGCACTCCAATTGCCAATTACTGATACATTTTATTGCATGTTTAATCAGTTTAAAAATAAAGATATTAGTTAAGTTTTTAAATTTCTGCATCACCAGCTTTAGCGGTTGCTGCATAAATGCAAACACAGTTGGATTGATCAGATTTCCTTGTCTGGTGATAGATAAAATTCTATCACAGACAGCATTGTACTTCAAAATAGATCTTGAAATCCCCCTTTTGATGATGATCGCAAAGCCACTCCTCTGGAATTGATCATTTCCACCACCAAAAGTCATATGGCCATCAGATGAAAAGTGGCCAGTATCAGTTAATTTTAGCTCACTGTTGCTGCCGCTGTTGTTGCTAGACCTCAAAGAGTTGGTTCTCACCCATAGTGACCTTAAACACAACAGAATGAATCACTGCCTGGTCCCAAACCAGCCTGACAGTTAGTTGTTCCTGAGCTTGAACTCCTTGTTTCACCAACTGTGCCAATCCATCTTGTTGAGGGCCTTCTTTTTTTTCACTACCCCTCAACTTTGCTAAGCATGATGTCCTTCTCCAGGGAATGGCCTCTTCTGAGACCATGCCCAGGGTATGTAAGATGAAGTCTTGCCATTCTTGCCTTAAAGGAACACTCTCACTGGACTTCATCCAAGACAGATTTGTCTAGCAGTCTATTAGACCTTCGATATTCTTCTCTAGCACCACAATGCAAATGTATCTCTTCTCCTTTGGTCTTCTTTATTCAATGGCCAACTTTCACATAAATAGAAGGCAATTGGAAATATCATGGTTAGGCTCACACACTTTAGTCCTTAAAAAAATACCCTAGCTTTGCAATAACTCTAAAGAGCAGCAGATGTACCCAACGCAATGCGTCTTCTGACCTCCTGGTTGCTGCTTCCATGAACATTGATTATGAATCCAAGCAAGGCAAAAGTCTTGACAGCTTCAACCTTTTCTCCATCTGGCACAATGTTGCTTTTGTTCCCCCTGTGAGGATGTGGTATTCTTCATATTGAGTCATAATTCATACTGAAGCCTACCAACTTTGATCTTCATCAGTGAATATTTCAATTCCTCCTCACTTTCAGCAAGCAAGATTGTGTCATCTGCATATTTCAGGTAGTTAATAAAATTCGGATACCATATTCTTCTTCATACAATCCAGCTTCTCTAATGATTTGCTCAGTATTCAGATGGAACAAATATGCCAAGGAGAAACAATCCTGATGCACATCTTACCTGATTTTAGACCATGCAATATTCTCTTGTTCCATTCACAAACCACCTCTAGACCTTGTACTCTTTCCTCACGAGCAGAATGAAGTGTTCTGAATGTCCCATTCTTCTCAAGGTCATCCACAGTTTGGCCAAATGACTGGAAGCAATACAAAGGTTTCAAAGAAAGGTGACCCAACAGAATGTCAAATTATGGAATGATGTCCTTGATATCACATGCAAGTACATTTTTGCTGAAGTTCACCCACTAATGGTTGCATCAGAACATGGACAGGGAACTGACAGAGGTTCAGGTCAGATTCAGAAGAGGATGTAGAAGGAAGACTATCACTGCTGATGTTAGATGGATCTTTTCAGGAAGCAGAGGATATTAGAAAGATGCATACTTGTGCCTTATTAACTATGTCAAGGCATTCAACTGTGTGGATCGTAATAACCTGCGGAGTTGAGAAGAATTGGAATTCAGCTCACAAACACCTAGGATATTGATCATTAAGCTTTTCATTTCATTTTTGAGTGCTTGCAAGTTTCCTAAATTCAGACTTCATACAATCCAGGTTCCAATTAGTAATAGATGTTTGAAAATGTTCTGTCTCATTTTTTTCTCAAGCCCCAGCAGCAAACAAAGGTTCAACAGGCTTTCCTTCATCCAAGTCTTTAGGACTGACTCTCCTTTCAGCCAGCAGCTCCTCCTCAGGCCTATTGTGAGTGCCTTCCATGCTTTGGCATTGGGCTGATATCAGCAAGGCCAACAGTTCGAAACCATCAGCCCCATTCACTGGAGAAAGATGGGCCTTTCTTCTCCAGTAAAAAGTTACATCACAGAAGTCCACAAGACCACTTCCACCCTATTTTAGAGGGTCACTGTCTGGGTCTGACCTGAGCAGCTCAGTTTATGGCACTATATATGAAAAAAGTCTGCTGTCACTCACCAGGCTTTCCATTGCTTATCCCTCAGGAGTGGACAGTCTATTCCTTTTTCATACTCTGGAAGTTCTGTTGAAACCTGTACATTTTGGGTGACTCTACTAGTATCAAAAATATCCATGATATAGTTTCCAACATTGCAGCAACATGCAAGTCACCACAGGACATCAAATTGACACCCACAGCAGCTATGTGGCCATTCCTTCCCCCTCTCTGGGCTTCAACCAGAGGTGTTTCTTCCTTGAGGTTGAAAGTCTTCCCTCAGTTGATCTATCTTTGAGTCTTCCCAATCTTTCTTAGAATGTTCCAGGATCTGAAAGTTGCTGTTTTATGCGTTCCTGTAAACCTGGTGCAAAGCTTTAATAATTTGGGAAGATGTTCACTTGGGTTCTATTTTTTAAATTTGATATTAAATCTGATTGCAAAGTTGTTTTGTGCTAAGACACAAAAAGTCTCTTCGTGTGTGTGGATGAATGCACTCTAATGAGGTCCAGACAAGTCTGTTACAGAGAACATGTCTGTCGTCATTTTCTGATTGAAAATACAGACTTAAGCATATTTTTTGTTGTTTGTTTGGAGTAGACCTGTGCATATATGAACTGGTACCCTGGTAGCAACAATTTTCTGAATTACTCTTGAATATGTTGTATTCAGATGATAAACTCTGGCAGGTGGATAATGGCATTAATTAGCGGGCAGCTGATAATGTGTTTACAGTTCCAAAATGGATGCTTATTCACTTAAGCCTTGTACTGAATAATATATATGTATTTGAGATAGCTTTTAGTCTTCTCCTCTGTCCCTGGAGTCAACTCCATTAGGTGCACATAGAATATAAAGTCCCTTTCATGGAGTTCCACGTGTCTTTATACTCAAGATGATTTGTTTTCCATTGCACTGCATGAATTCTCCAGGCCTGAATTTTCACTGAAGCTTTTCTGGTTCTGGACATTCCTGCAGCCTAAGAAGTGCCTGACATTGAGCTAAAGAGTCCAGAGGAGCCAAGAGGCCACTTCAAGGAAGTGTCTGATGGTGAAAGAGGGACAATGGAATGACAAAACTCTTCATCTTCACCAGCACCACCTTCAAATGTTCAGCGTTGGGCCAAAAGGGAACAAGATGGGCTAATGGGAGGCTATCAGATTATCAATAACACATTTCAGGGCCCCTTACCTAGTGGCTGGAGCACTTGAGTGGTACAGTTTGTGTACTCCAGTGATTACTGAAGGGTTGGGGCTTCTATTACAATGAGGATCCTCGCTAAAGAAATGCATGCCAATCTAATATTGGATCATGAGCCATGAAAACTGTAGAGCCCAGTTCTACTCTGACACATATAGGTCTCCATGAGTTGGGATTGGGTTCACAGCAACTGGTTTACCTGATGGCTTTTGAACAACTATAATGAACTCTGTTTGCTTTCATTCAGCTACTGTTGGTCTTTGGACCAATTGACAAGGAGGTTGATAGAAGGCTAATTCTACTCTGGGTGTAAGAAAACCAAGGGGTGCAGAACTTCACTTTTTATCCCTGTGTTACGTAACCTGAGGGTTGTGTCCCATTTTTCAACAGGACTAGAAAGCCTCCTAATGTGGTCAGCTACACTTTGTACGGCAGTGTGCTCAGTGATGAAGAAGGCGCAGAAAGAGGATGCCTCCGTTTTGAACAAAGGGTCTGTCTGTAGGATGATGCTATGGAATGAGGATATTGGAAGAAAACAGTGACTGCTTTTGGGCACCAACAATGACTTCAGTGATGCCCCAGCCTGTATCCCATCAGGGTGATATCAGAGAATGGAATCTCGCCTAGATGGTCCCCAAGACTTGAAAAGAAGAACTCCTTTCCCAAGTGTGGCATTGCTCAAAGGAATCAGAAAGTGTTGTGGACTGAACTGTGTACTCCCAAATACATCCTGTACCTTCATATCTCAGGATAGATAGAGTCCTGGGAGTTCAGTGGTTAAACTCTCAGCTGCGAACAGGAACTCACCAGCTGCTAGCCTGCTGCAGAAAGATGTGGCATTCTGCTTTGGGAAATGCTACAGCCTTGGAAAACCCAGTGGGGAAGCTCAACTCTGCCCTATGGGTCGCCATGAGCTGGAATCGACTTCATGGCAGTTGGTTTGGATTGTGTGTTGTTGTTTTTGTTTCTGCTGCTATGCTGCTGTTTATACCTGTGAATGCAATCCCATCTGGGAATGGGATTTCCCTTCTTAAGCTAGTGAGGTCATACTCACGTAGAGTGTGTTTTAAGTCAACCAATGTTGAATTTAAAAGAGCAGATCAGACAGCAAGACATGTGGCTTAATGATAGCTGCCACAAGGTCTGTTAAGAAGAACTCTAAGGAAACGGAGACAAGAATCCCCACCCTGAGCAAGCAGAGCCTTCTCTTAGGGCGTGAACTCTAGACACCTAGCCTCTTAAACTGTGAGAAACTAATGTGCTATTCCTTAAAGCCACCCATTGGTAGTGTTTCTGATTCAAAAGCCGTAGCAAACTAGGACAGGACCCATCTAACATCACCAATGGCATCCCTTCTTCCACATATTCTTTTGGATCGAGATTGAATTTCTTATTTCCCCGTCCATGAACTGCTGCAACCATTTTAAAATTAATTCCTTCCTCATCAGTTTTTCCTGTGTTATGTTGATGGTATTGTTTAATCAGATCCATATTCCTTCAGTTCATGCTTCTTTGGAATGGACAAACATATGGATCTCTCCCACTTGGTTGGATAGATGGCTGTCTTCCAATTTTTTTGCGTCTTCCAATTTTTTCACATAGATAAGTCTTCAATCTGCTGCCAACACAGGCACTCTGCCTACTGAGCACATAATCTGAGAAACTGGATTATTTAAAGAAGCACGAGGCATCAGGATTGAAGGAAGACTCATTATGCTGCAATATGCACAATTTTGCTTGCTGAAAGCTAACAAGAATTGAAGCCCCACCATCTCCTGCTGCTTCCCATACTGCCCCCCACCCTTGACCAAACAGATTTCTTTCAGTTGGTAAGCTCCCATGGAAGGGTCCTCTTGTAGACAATCCTTGTCTTGGTAACTGAGGACAGTATGTTGGCAGAATCCCTCCACCATCAACTCTTTCTGTCCAGAGTTGAGTGTGAAAAATAGATCAGACTCCTAAAGATGAAGCAGCAAGACTGTAGGAGAGATCCCTTTCTGGTGCAATCAATACAAGTGTGTGTATTCTGCCAAGGATCACGTTGATTATTATGTTCTCTTCTAGCTAGGGGTGAGAAGTAAGCTCATCATGTCTGTATGTGCAATTCCTTGAGATGCAAGGTCAGAAGCCAACAAAGTGCTTTGTACTACTTGGATACAGACACACAGTATATATGGTATACACATAGTATATAGAGCCATTTCTTCTATATAATTTTTTCTGATATTTACTCAATATATACATCCTATGTGTGCTATTTATATATTTTCTACACTAAGGGGTACCTAAAAAAAAACCCAACAACCCTGGAATTGTGCTGGGAAAAGTGGTGCTTTAGTAGTTTGCATTTTTTTCCTGCTAGGTAAGCATCAGAGCAACTCACTCTGAGTTAGTGCACCCAGTGGCATCACCAGGAAAGGTTCTCTCTGGTCACAGTGAATTTTTTCATAAGAGCAGTTTCACTCAAACCTCAATTTTTTTGACGGTACATGTAACAGAACAGCATGTGGCTGTGAAATTTTATTTCCTGATCAGAAACAATGTCACAGAATCTGTTGTGATGTTGAACACAGTTTACAAGGACAGAACGATGGTAAAAACTCAAGTGTATGAGTGTTTTTCTCATTTCTCATTTCAAAAAAGGTGAAATGTCAATTGCTGACAAACCTTGCAATGGTTGTCTGTCAATTTCCCCAAACTGACAAAAATGTCGACTGCTAGTGCTTCTGGAGTTTGTTCCACCAGGTCAGACAGTTAATCAAACTTTCTATTGAGATGTCCTGAAAAGACGGCATAACAGCATGTGACAAAAAAGGGCTGATTTAAGGCAGAAAGAGGACTGGTTTTTCCACCAGGACAATGTACCTGTTCACACAGCCATCTCAGTGAGCCACTTTTGGCAAAAAAACAACCTGCCTCTCTTGCCCCACATACCTGATTCACCTGGCCTCACTCCATGCAACTTCTTTTTGTTTCTGAGAATGAACAAAGACGAGAAATGATAGTTATTTGGTAATGTAGCAGAGGTGAAGGAAGCAATTAGAGAGGTCCTAACAGCCATCTATACAGGAGCTTGAAAAATGTTTCCAAGCATGGTATCCCAGATTTGACAAATATATTAAGTGTAATGTAATGTACTTCGAAGGTGATAAGGCTGTTTTTTAAAAAAATAATTAAAAACATAGCTTTGAAAAAAAGATCCAGTCTTTCTGAGTACCTACCACTCTGGACATTCATTGGCTTGTTTTCCTTTAACCATCAGTGAAGCAACTCTTCTGCTGTGTTTGAACTTTAACATGAAATCCATTTGAGTATCTGCATCCATTTTAAATTGGAATTACATTTCTATTTCAGGATTAGAAAGCAACAAACTGGCAATGATGATCGTATTTCATGCTTCAAAGTTCACAAGAGTACATTGGTGAGCAACTATGGGTGACTGTAACCAGAGAGATTGTCTTTCAAAGTGGGCCGTGGGTCTCGCTGTCCTCCTGTGCAAAGGAAGCCTCAGGGGGGCATTTCTCCAATTACCTTAAGGATGCTCGGCTGTGTTGTCAAGTGGCTGCAACCATATATCCTGGAAGCCTGAAGTCTGTACCTCCTGGCAGCATCCAGAGGGGAAGGGTTATGATGAGCAGTCAAAGCAGAGCTCAGTTCTAGGGGCAGAGGATGAGAGGCCAACAGATGATGCTCATCCTCAGATCTCTGCCACCTCTACTTTGTCATTCCCTCCTGCTTCACGCCTTCACTTTCCTTTTCCCAGGCCCCATGGACTCAGCAGCCAGATGGAGGCTGTTATATGAACTAAGTTTTAATTCCGTTAACTCCCTTTCCCAACATTGGTCTCAGAGGCTATTTTCTTTTGTTGTGTTTTTATGATTTACAAATGATTATTTGATTGTATTATCACAAACTGATGATGTTGAAGGAAGAAGTCTAAGAAGCACTGGAGGAATAAGTGAAAAACAAGAAAGACTCTAGGAATTGTCAGAATGTCAATGAAAATGCTTTAAACAAACTGAGACAGACAGCTGACCAACTGATGGGAAGAGATTATATCTGTGCCTATTCAAAAAAAAGTGATCTGGAGGAATGATTAAACAATTTTATCAATATCACACAGAAGTACAGTTTTGCTGCAGAGACTCAATCATAAACGCAGCAGTAAATTTACAGAGAGCTGCCAGAAATTCAAGTCAGATTCAGAAGCAGACCTGCAATGAGGGATGTCACTGCTGACCTCAGAAAAATCTTGGATGAAAGCAGAGAATACAAAAAAGATATCTACCCGTGTTTTGTTGACCATGCACAGGAAATCGAATGTGTGACTCATAACAAGCCATAGATATCATTGAGAAACTTGAGAATTCCAGAACTGTGCTCATGCTGAAACTGTACAAGGATTGAGTAGTAGTTTGGACAGAACTAGGGAATACTGATGGCCCGGTTTAAAATCAGAAAAGATGTGTCTTGGCCTTGTCTCATTTCACCATATTTATTCCACCTATATGCTGAACAATAATCTGAGACACTGGTCTATGTGAAGAAAGCAGTGTCAGAATGGGGGAAGGGTAAAGAGTAAATAACCTGTGCTGGTGCAAATTTGTGAAGATGAAGCAACATTGCTTGCTGAAAGGAGGAGTTGAAGCATTTACTTGCTGATGAAGATCAAGGATTGCAGCCTTCACTATAGTTTACAATTCAATGTACAAAAAACCAAAATATGTATACCAGAACCAGTAGACAATATCATGATGGGATAGAAAAAAAGGAGTGAAGTAGCCAAAGATTTCATTTTACTTGGACCCACAATCAAAACCCATGGAAATATCAGTCAAGAAATCAAAGGATATTTTACATTGGGAAGATCTGAGGCCTCTTTATCCTGTTAAAGAGCAATGATATCACTTTGAGAACTAAGGTGACCTGCCCTAAGTCATGTTATCTTCCATTGCCTCTCATGCCAGTGAAAGGAAGAGCAGAGAAGAATCGATGCTTTGGCATTACGGTGCTGGCCAAGAATATTGGAAAGTACTGTGGGCTGCCAGAAGAACAAACAAAAGTTTGTCTCAGAAGTACTGGTAGCAGGCTCCTTTAATGTGAGGATGCAAAAGTTTGTCTCACATACTTTGCCCATGTTGACGGGAGAGACTCATCCATGGAAAAGGACATTGTGCCTGCCAAAGTAGAAGCCCCGTGGAAAAGAGGAAGACCCTCAAGGAGACTATGAATATAGTGGCTAGAACAATGGACTCCAATATAAGCGACATTGTGAGGGTGGTGCAGGACTGGGCAGTGTGGCGTTCTTTTGTGTACAGGGCTCCTGGGAGTCTGAATTGGCTGCATGGCACCGACAACCTTTATTACACTCTTCTTCATTCCCCAAGCTGTTCGACCGTAAAACCCAAACCAAACAACTTGCCGTCAAATCGACATGGACTCGGAGAGAACCTACAAGTGCACAAACTGCTTCACAGGGTTTTCATGTTCATGACCTTTCAGAAGCACATCACTCGCCTTTCCTATTTAAGATCTCTTAGGAACCGAGAAACAACACTCCACTGCCCTCGAGTCGATTCTGACTCACAGGAACCCTGTCGGACTGTGTAGAACTGCCCCTGTGAATGTCTGGGAGTAGAAAGCCATGGCTTTCTCCCAAAGAGTGGTTGGTGGTCTTAAACTGCTGACCTTGGGGTGAGCAGCCCAACACATACCCAACACACCACCAGGGCTCTCCGGTACCTCTGGGGAAGTCCAAATCAACATGGTCGTGGTAAGTAGTTGAGACCTTACCTGTGCTACCCAGACAGGGTAGGTCTATGTAAGACAACATTTTAGCTCCATAGTTGGGGAACTGATGATGTTTGAACCTGGGGATGTGTTTGGGAAGGAAGGTCTTCAGGTATGTAGGTGACATCTGTGTCCAAGTTTGGTACCAACTTAGACTAAATGGAAATCTTGCAAAGTCAAATGGGATGGAGTTACCTGAGGGGGGAAAAATGGGAATAAGAGAACCATATGTTCGCCAGCCACCGGGGATGACTTCCATTTAATGGAGTGTGTGCAGTTATTTTGTCCCAGATCTAGGGAGTCCAACTTCAAGGGGAATGAGATACTTCATTGACCATCCACAAACACCTAATATCTCCATCTTTTATGCCAGGTTTGTCTTTGCTTTCTACAAGTCAATGAATTCTGACAGTTTTTACATGTAACAGAAGCATCCCCCCAATCCCAGATGACACATTCCATCAGCTCTTCCCAAATAAACAATCTCTGAATTTGCATTTAGGTCAGTGTTTTATAAAAGTGGAAATACTATGTCCAGGGGCACTGGACCAATTAGAGGGGCTGTGAGAGCAGATACTTAACCTTCCTGTTGGTTTATCAAAGAGAGTATCAAAGTTTTTAACTGCTATCAGGGAGCTGAGTAACCTTTTTTTTAAAGGGCACTGTAGGACAAATAAGCTTGGGAACCTATAATTTAGGAACAAGTCACTGGCCTTTAATTGATTCTAACTCATAGGGACCTTATACAGCGGGGTAGAATAGCTCCTGTGGGCTTCTGAGACTGTAATTCATTACAGAAGCATAAAGTCTTATCTTTCTCCTTTGATGCTGATAGTGGTTTTGCACTGTTGACCTCATGGATATCAACTTAATGCAAAACCTACGATACCACCCGGTTCCTACAGAACATAAAAGCGAATACTTACCCAAGCAGTATCCAGCAGTGCCTCCACAATACTGTGCCATACACCACTGATCCTATGACCAACATCTAGTTTCAGAACCTCTGCCACTAACCCTGGGCACCACCACTGCTCTGCTCCCTGGCAACCTATTTTCTTCCCCTATAGGTTTGCCCATTTTACACACTTCATGTAAACGGTGTCAGATTACTGGTGACCTTTGGGCTGTCCTCTTTGGTCTGCATGAGGTTTTCAAGGTTCAGCCATATTATAGATGGTCTCAGTATTCTATTCCTTTATCATTTCCCAGTTGTGTGTATATAATATTTTGTCGATCTATTTATCAATGGATAGACATCTGAGTTATACAAACTTGTGGGCTATTAGGATGAAGCTGCTTCTTTTTGCATTCATTTGCTACATATTTTTTAAATTCCACAACTGCTTTTTCTAGATACATCCTTGAATCTGCTTTGGCCGTACCATCTTATCCAGGATTCAAGCATGACAACATCCCGTGACGAATCCAGGCACCGGGTGACTGACTTCTCTTAATCTTAACCTTCCAAAGCCAAGGTCAATGAGAGAATCCTGGATGCTGCACGGGAAAACAAAAAGCCACCTACAAAAGGGAAGCATTGAGCCGAGGCTCTGCATTCTTAGAAGCGCCTGTGCAGGCACGAACTCAATAGATGGAATGACACTGAGGGGAAGGGGATGCCCAAGGGTCGTGTCGTTATTGCGGTTGCTGCTCTTGTCAGGTGTCACTGATTCTGTTCCACCCCATGGTGACCCTGTGGACAAGAGAACGAAGTGCTTCCCAGCGTGTTCCATCCCCTCCATTGTCCTATGGGTCAGCCTATTGTCTCAGTCACTTTGCCAGTCTGTCTCCTTGAGGACCTGCCTCTGGTTTTCTGCCCCTTCACATTTCCAAGCACAGTGTCCTTTTCCAGGGACTGATCTCTCTTGATAAAATTTCCAAAGTGTGCAAAAAGAAGTCTCACCACCCTTGCCCCTAAGGAGCCTTCTGGCGGTACACCTTCTAAGACAGGTCATGTACATTGTCCCTTGAATACAACAGTGAAATCAGGGCACTTCCAGATCCTTAGAATTAAAAGAATGTTTTTAAAAACTAGATCAACCTCACAAGAAATACGAAAGGATGATTTTTGGGAGATAGTGAGCCAGCCTCTACAGACAACTTGAGATCAACAGACATGACACCACCACCCACAAGCCACCCCAGATATTGAAGTATTCAAAGTAAAACAAACCTTTAAGATGGAAAACAGGCAACCAGACTACAATTTTTTTAGTGTAACTATAATTGGTATTTTTATTTATTTATTTATTTTTAAATAATTTTATTAGGTACTCTTACAGCTACTACAACATTCAGTACATCATTTGTATCAAGCACATGTGTACACATGTTGCCACATACATTTCCAAACATCTTCTACTTGAGCCTTTGGTACAAGCTCCTCTTTAAAAAAAAATTCCCCTTTCCCCTTCCCCCCCTTTTTTTAATGAATCATTTTATTGGGGTCCATACAACTCCCATCACAATCCCTAACAACATCAGTTGTATGCAGGCCACTTTTACACACCCATTGCCATCATCGCTCTCAAAACATTCTCCCTCCCTCCAGGCCCCCATTATCAGCTCCCTATATTACCCTTCCTCCCCACCTTCCCCTTGAACTCCCTTGAACCCTTTGCCAATTATTTTTTTCATCCTATACAATGTACAATGTGTCCCAACACTCACTTCCCTGTTGTCCGTGTCCCAGAGAGGAGGTTACGTGTAGATCCCTGAAGTTGGTTCTCCCTTTCTATTCCTCCATCCCTCCACCCTCCTGGTATTACTACTCCTATTACTAGTCTTGATGGATCATCTATCCTAAGTTTCCCATGTTTCCAACTTCACTGTACATCTCCTGGTCTAGCTGGATTTATGTGGTAGAATGGGGGTCATGATAGTGGGTGGGAGGCAGCATGGGAACTAGAGGAAGGTTGCATATTTCATAGCTCCTACCCTGTATCTTAACTGGCTCATCTCCTTGTAACCTCTCTGCAAAAGGATGTCACCTCACCTATTGATGGGCTTTGGGTTCCCAATCTGTACTCCCCCTCATTAATAATAATATGATTTTAGCTCATTGATGCCTGACACCGGATCCCTTCACCACCTCATGATCACACAGGCTGGTATGCTTGTTCCGTGTGGGCTTTATTGCTTCTGAGCTGAATAGCCGCTTGTGTACTCAAGCCTTTAAGACCCCAGACGGGAGAAAGCTGATGGTGTCGGGCTACCAGACTACAAATTGTAATGGAGACAGTTACAAAGTTAAAAAGGGAATAGTGTAAGTAACTTTCTAATGGAGAGGAAGTCATGTAGATTTCAGGAAAGAACAAGTAGTTTTAAACATGGGAAGAAATTAATAAATTTTAAGGTAAACTCAGAGAAAATGAATATATCTTATCAAAATAAAAAAGGAAAAAATCAGAAAGTTCTGCTAAATGCTAACACAATGGAAATGAGTGAAACGACAAGAATGCCTACAAGCAAAGTCAGCTCAGCACAGAAATTGCATGGAACCAAGACTCTCTCTCTCTCTCTCTCTCTCTCTCTCTCTCTCTCTCTTTCACACACACACACACCAAAATCACATGAGAAATCCTACTAAAAAACCTCTAGCTAAATGACAAAAAGTCAATTAATGTCCATCAAAAATTACACTGAATGTAAATGGTTCAAATGTACCAGTCTAGAGTCAGATAGTAGCAGAACTGATAAGAAAGCAGGACCCATTAACATACTGTTGCTACAAGACACATTTCTAAGGCACAAGAATAAAAATAGACTGAAAATCAAAGGGTGGAAAAATATATATCAAGATAATGGCGGTCAAAATAGAGGAGGAACGGCAATATTAATTTCTAATAAAAGACTTTCAGATGAAAACCAGCATAAGGGACACACAATGACTAAAGGGTCAATTGAACCAGAGGACATAATCATAATAATCATTATGTATCCAATGAAAGAGACTCAATATATATAAATCAAACTCTAACAGAGCTGAAGAGAGAAATAGGTGACTGTGCAATTAATGGTAGGAGACTTTAATATAGCACTTCCCATGAAGGACAAAACATCTGAGGGGAAAGCTCAACAAAGACACAGAAAAACTAAACTACATAATCTAATAACTAATAATCTAATAACTTGATCTCAGACATGTATACTGAGTAGTCCACCCACCTAACAACTGTGCAATGTACATTCTTTTCCATGTACATGGAAATTTATTCAGAATAGACTGCATATTCAGCAGACAATAAGTCTCAATATATTTGAAAACATCGAAATACGATGGACTATCTTCTCAGCTCACAAAGTTATAAAATTAGAAATCAACAATAGGAAGACAGAGAGCAGGGGAATGAAATACATGGAAATTGACTATAACTCAGTTTAAAAACTAATAACTAATTAGTGAAATAAAAATGACATTATAGCAATCCTTTCAAACGCAGACTCTGGGACACAGCTAAAACCATGCTTGGAGCACAATGTATAGCCATAAAGCACCCACAGCAAAACAACAGCACCTCTACCGCACATCTCTAGCAATTAGAAAAAGAGCAGCAACCTTAGCCCACCTTCATCATAAGCAAAGAAGTTAAGGAGAGAATTATATCAATTGAGACAGAGACGAGTGTCTCTACATTGATCTGTTTCTCTGAAATTAACCTTTGCAGCATGCCCCTTCCCCCATGCAGCCATAACATTCTGGAAGGTCTCCCCATCCACCACCACACATGTACATTCCTTACTGGGTAACTGTGGTCCAACTTATCTGACACAAAGACCAGGTCTCAATGGGAGGTCAGACCCACCACTGCGTGCCACTCAGTCATTATTTGGACACATAAGCACTGGAATCCTGCTTGCCAGAAAGGACACACTCAGAGTAGAATAGTTACTGCTTCAGAACAACAGAGCACAGCTTGGAGCTGCTCATGTTCTTGAACAGCTGTGTTTTCTCAGTCTTCACACTATTCAAAGGTTGACCTTAGTGATTTCCTGGGGCTGTTCTGTGCAGCGTGGGGTCTTTACAAGCCTCTCGGCCCCATGCCAACAAGATGCGAGAGACACCCCCTGCCCTATCCCCCAGTTACGAGAATCAAATACATCTCTGAACATTGCCGATGTCCCCTGGGAAAGCAATATGCCCTCCACTGAGATGGCTGAAAGTGGATAGATTTGGCATTCCTAAGACCGCAGAGCCTGCTTCTTGGAGTTGGGAGGAGGTTGTGTGAAGAACAGTTTTCCAGAGAGAAAATAAGCGTCAAGTGCTAGGTGTGTGTTCAAGTTCAGAGGGCGTCTTTAACAAAGTGATGGATGATTGCTCAGGCCTCATTTCCCCCAAATTGCTCAGTGTCATTGCTCATTAGTAGAGCTTTCTGGTGTGTGCTCTCATAGGGGTAACAGCGACTGAGGCCAGGGCCAGGGACTAAAGGCAATGGAAAGCTGTTCTGTCCGTTGAACTCTCTAACCGTTTTCTGAGTAAAACTCATTACTGTATTCTGTAAACACCTATCCACCCCAACCCCGCTGTCTTTAAGATGATTCTGACTCCTAGAGACCCAATGGAACTGTTCCCTAGGGTTTCCCAGGCTGTAAGGCTTTAGGAAAGCAGATCGATCCACCTTTCTCATGAGGAATAGTTGGGGTTTGAACTGCTGAGCTTTCAGCTGGCAGCCCAGCTCCCTGTGCTGGACTGCTCTCTGCAACGTCAGCAGTTCACAGCCGGCAGCTGCTCTGCAGAAGAAAGAGGAAGCAGACTCAGAAATTCACAAGTACACTTCTGCCCGTCCAAAAGGCTGCTAGGAGTCGAACGATTCATAGAGGTAGGTATGCATATAAATCATTGAAAGTCCTCTGGTGGTGGAGCACATCTTGCAGTGAGGAGTGTTGAGTCAGTTCTGACTCAGCTCCCCAAGGTGCATTAGAACAAAGCACTTCTCAGCCATGAGCTCTTCCCACAATTGTTGTTTGAGCCTAATTTGTGCAGCCAGTGTGTCCATCCATCTCAAGGGTTGTCCTGCTTTTTTGCTTTCCTTTTACTCTACGAAGCGTGATGTCCGTTACCAGAGATGGGTCTTCCTGGATAACAAGTACATGACCTGGTGTCTCTTTAGGATTTGAGAGGATTATGAGCGAAGGGGTGGAGTCTGGCCTGTCAACCGAGAGGTAACTAATGAGGCCTCTGTGTTTGTGTGGATTTGTTTCTCTAGTCTATCCGGACTAACACGAAGTCCAAAGTGCATGAATCAAAGTGTAGCCATCTTTGCTTCTAAGGAGCATTCTGGCTGAACCTCTTCCAACAGGGATTTTGTTCTTATGGTACTTAATGATATTTTTTAAACATTCTTCATTAATTTAAATACATTGATTCTTCTCTAGTCTCCCGTATTCCATGTCCAATTATCACATGCATACAATACAATTGAAAACACCATGGCTTGGGTCAGGCACACCTTAGTTCAAAGTGACATCCTGGCTCTTCAATATTTGAAAGAAGTCTTGTGCGGCAGAATTACCCAGTGCGATGCATTGTTTGATCTTTTGATGACTGCTTCCATGAGAATTCAGCCAAACAAGGTAAAATCTTTTCTGTGACATTACCTATTGGTCCAGTTTTAAGGATTTGGGTTTTTGTTACATTAAGTTTTAAATCCTTACTGAAGGCTTCCATCCTTGGTCTTCATCAGCAAGTGCTTCAAGCCCTTCTCACTTTCAGCAGGCAAGGATGCTTCATGTGCATATAGAAGGGTGCTGAAGAAGCCTTCCTCCAACCCAGATACTGAATTTTTCATCCTACAATACATCTGCTCTCATGATTTGCTCAGGCTATAGATAGAATAAGTATGGTGAGAGGATAGAATCCTGATTCACGCCTTTCCTGATTTTAACCTTTGTAGCATTTCCTTATTCTGTGCACACAGCTGCCTCTTGGTCCACGAACAAGTTCCACATGAGCACAATTGAGTGGTCTGGAGTTCCCATTCTTCTCAAGGCTATCCACAGTTTGTTATAATCCACACAATTGAATGCCTTCACATAGTCAATAAAACACAAGTAAACTTCTTTCCAGTATTCTCTTCTTTGAACTATGGTCCATCTGACCTTAGCTACGGCCTCCATAGCTTCTGAAACTGACCTAAATTTCTGGCATGTCCCTGTTAGGGTACTACTACAACAGTTGTTGAAGGATCTTTAGCAAAAATTTAACTGCATGTGATGTTAAACAATTTTTGCATTCTATTCTTTGGAACAGGTACAATTATGGTTTTGTTCTAGTTAATTGCCCAGTTATTGGTCTTCCAAATTTTCTGGCATAGCTGTGCAAGTGCTTCCTGTCCTTCATCAGCCTGTTGGATGGTTCCATCACTTGGGTGAATTTACTGGTATTTGAAATATCAGTGACATTGCTTCTGGCATGAGAGCAACATAAAAACTGCTCCGGTGCCACACACTGACAGACACACCTTAGTCCTCAAAATCTGTTCTTTGCTTCTTAACACTGTAAAGAGTTTCTTTGTAGCAGATTTGTTCAATGCAATGCATCCTTTGATGTCTTGACTGCCACTTTCACAAGTATTGATTATGGATCTGAGTAAAATGAAAGTCTTGACAATATCAATGTCCTCC